>JASGAU010347086.1:0-13332 GCA_030220045.1 Australoheros facetus
TTCATAAATCATGTTGACTGCACTCTATTTACCAATATAAGCAAAGACTTTACACATAAAAACACACAGAAACATCTGAATCACTTTATGACAGACGATCCCTTTTTGCACAAGACCGGCCGCTGTTGAAAGTAACTAATAAAGTAACTAGTAATCTAACTTAGTTACTTCTAAAATTAAGTAATCAGTAAAGTAACTAAGTTACTTTTTAAAGGAGTAATCAGTAGTCGGACTACTTTTTCAAGGTAACTATACTGTACCATCACTGGTTATTAGAATTCATCAAAGCATTTGTATTCACTGCCCAGATGTATGAAAAAATAAGGTGGACAAATAAATGATCAGTTACAGTTTAACAAAAGTTAAATACACCAATTCCTGTTTTATACAAGCCTCATGCTTTGTAGGCAGTGGCTTATTTTTTGCTCTTGTACTCCTTGGCTGCATGCATATGCGGTGCAAAAGTTCTCTGAATATCAATGGCTATGCAACCACTGCCATTACTCATTCAGCAGCTCTTGCAGCCCCTCAGGAGTGTCAGTTGTCCATACATTTCCATATCTACTACTTCACCATTCAGGCAAGACTAATGAGCAGTGTGAGCTGCAATTAAATGCCAAAACCGTGCACCCTGACCCGGAAATTATTTTTGCTCTGGGTCAGAAATAATTCTTGTGTGATATTTCTGATTATAGAGCCTGAAAGTTTTGACTGAAAAAACCAACAAAAAAAAACCAAATAGTTTTATTCTCCAGAACTGCCACAACATAAAAAGGAAGCCATAAATAAATTAAGTGTCTTCTATGTTCTTTGCCTGGCTTTGTGTTAACATTGTTAGTGAGATGTGTGCTGAATGAAATCTGGTGATATTCAGGAAACGCAGATGATGAAATCTGACGACTTCGATGATCTCCTGACCTTCCCTCTGCCAGCAGGCTCACAATCACAGCATTGTGCTTTATTAAAATGTTTGGCTGGTTTGCCGTCTTCGGAAAAATGAATCGTCTTCCCATCAGTTGCGGTTTGTGCTTAGTGCTAATTAACAACATCAGCATGTAAAATTGCAGCTGTTTCAGCACAAAGCTTTTTCGGCAGAAGTCAAACTTGATTAATAAAAAAGAAGCAGCTCTTCAGACATATAGATATGAATTCCAAGAAGGTCACACCAGGTTAGATTTACATACAGTAACAGGAGGAACAGCAGCTTAGCAAACAGCAAATAACGGGACCGATTGAGTCAGCCTCGGATCTAGCTGATAACATCAGAACCCCGTGAGAATACTTTCTAGCAAGATGTCTGGAATAGGAAACCATTGGTCGATGGTAAATTTTACTGCAAATCATGATATTTCCCTGTTAGT
Source organism: Australoheros facetus (assembly GCA_030220045.1). Classification (NCBI taxonomy): domain Eukaryota; kingdom Metazoa; phylum Chordata; class Actinopteri; order Cichliformes; family Cichlidae; genus Australoheros; species Australoheros facetus. Next base: position 1,362 of record JASGAU010347086.1, read on the forward strand.
GTGAAGTATGGTTTCTAACCTTCGAAGTGCCGCATTTTCTTTTTAGGTGATACGTAATAATTTATGAGTAAATGATGTGAAACAAAATGTTATTTCAGTCTGAAAATGTGAGCCATCCGTCTGGAAATTCACAGGAGGCACCTGTTAAATCTGAGAAACCACCTTTGAACATAATGTACTTGTTTATACAGGGATAATAGAGAGAAAAGGGAGGGAGGGGTGGACGGGAAGAGAGAGGAATCAGCAACTTATAATGTTGCCGCTACACCAAGCAACATTCTGACAGTGACGGCTGATTGTTGACAGTCTGTAGGATGACTCCAGTGGCAAAATGAATATGAGCTTCTGACAACCTGGCCGGTTCCCTATAAGCTTTGCTTTAATTTTAACAGTCCGTCTGCCAGTGTGTGCCAGTCTCATGGGAAAGTTAAGGCTTAATTGTGCAACCAAAACAGGAAGAGGACAGGGCTTTTGTTTTCCTGTTTTGGTTGCTATCTGTAGCTCTCCCCAGGTAGCTAAAATGGTGGATGGTGGAGCAGTTGGGGTAGCTGTGAAAACAGATAAAAGAGAAACAGTATGTTGTTTGTTGAGGCAAAGAAGGTGACGCGAGAGAGAGCGATGGTATAAGACTGTGCCCCACATGGGTATTCACTCATGTAGAAAGATCTGACACTTTAGAGGGTTCAAAAGCAATATTCTGGTGGCATGACTTCCACTAGCTCATTAAGATACAAAAGCTTTCTACTTATTAACCTAATACAGCTGGGTATTTAAAAGCTGAGGTCTTTGACAACAGCGTGGGTTAGGAAGAGGGATATGCGTGCTGATTCCGCCAACACTTGCTCCTTGCTACCACTTGGCGATTGGGCTAGAAATATTTTGGCTGTTTCCTTACCACCAGGTGTCACCACAGTGGGTACTGCCTTTTATGCTAGATGCCCTTCCTGAAGCAACCCCAAAAGCGGATTTAACATTCGCAACATGTTTCCAAATTTGAAAGGACTACTTTGTATCCAGATTAAATGGTGGCAGGTGTAACTTGTAGTTGGTAACACAAAAGAGCACTTGCTTTTGTGCTTTTGGATGAATATTTAAAGGAACCCTGGACCTACAAAATATTTAAAAAATCTCTAACTTTGTCTCCAGACGGCTCAGTTTGAGCTGTCCCTCTGATGATCTCTTCTAATCCTGTCCATCCCGGCCACTCGCAATGGAAAACCTTAACATCTTCAACTCTGCGACTTCCAGCTCAACCTCACACATCCCAAGCTCCGCACATCCCCCTTGTGCTTGAAAATTGGTACCAGCACACTTCTTCTCCAGTCCTCATGCATCCTCTCACTCTCCTCATGATTTACCGTGACATGGTAAATGGACAGGAGTACAGCCTCCTGATACTTGTGGTGCACTTCACGTGAACAGTGAATGTGAGCATGGACGTGAACTGTGTGCCAGTTTTGGCAAAGTCAGCAGATATCTTTCTGTGGGCTTATGTTAGTGCAAAATTTAATGCCAGGTGGTAAAATTTAATGCCAGGTGGTACCACTACAGTGGCTAAATTTACACCTAATTATATGCAGAAGAACCCTGTAGGATTTAAACAGCATTCATTAGTTTTCATCATTTTCTTCGCTTTGTTTTGTAGAGTGAAAATCAGAAGTAAAGGTTACTGTGTGGGGGAAGTAAAATCATTGACACTTGCTTCAACACTTGTAACCTTTGTTTGCTTAAATCAGCACAGCAAAGGAGAGGAGGATTACCATCTGTCAGCTTCATAATGCACCTGTGAGATGAGATGTGCCTGCTGCCAACGCACTCTCTCTATCTTTGTTTTGCAAGACTTTATGGGTTGAATGTTCGACTTCAGTAGTGAATAGTGACAGCAAATATTTCCTCATATATTATTTTTTTAATCTCTTCCTATAGGTGAACTTGGCCATTATGCAAAAGCAGCTTTCGGAGATGGCAGTCGGCAACCAGCGCCAGTCCAGCTCCAGTTCACGTCAGAACGGCTTCTCGGGAGGGGTGGGCGCCCTGGGCATCATGAACAACCGACTGGCTGAGACTAGCGTGGATAGATAGGGGGGGGGGCGTGTGAGACCCTTTTAAAGTAAGCAAAAGAAGCATGAGAATGCGGATGACACTGACACTGAGCGCTGCCGCCCTGAAAAAGAAGCTTTGGTGTACAAGAATGAAGTCTAACCCCCAGCACCTCCGGCTTAGACAGAAACCATCTCGGCCCACCTTCCTGTCAAGAACTTGGCTTGATGAAAGATGTACGACAGCGTGCTGGATTCCCACATCTGGACCAGGCTCAGCGTGCTGGAATGTTCCCCTGTGAGGAATCCAGTTTCCATGGTGATATAAAAAAAAGCCTTGTATCTAAGCTTTAAAACCTGATGCACTACATGCTGCTTCACACCAACCCGCAACTTTCACTCACCTGCAGCACTTCACAAAACTCACTACGGCTCTGCCCAAGTCCATACTGTATCTGTCTCTGTAAACAGTTTTGCTGTCAGAGAAATAGCTTTAATAAAGGTGGTGGTTCTTGTTTTTGAGTCTCGCTGTAGTCACTGCATGAAGCACAGCATCATGTTTAGAACATTTAAAAAAAGGGGGAAACGTGAGTAACTAAACACTCACAAATGTTTCACAGCCGTGCTGCACACTATTCAGTGACCTGCCTCCATTCATTAGAACAACAAATAGCCAAAAAAAAAAGAGAGAATCCCCAAAAGAACCTCATTACGAATCGAACCGACCTGTCCTCTGCAGAACGAGGGTGGGAGCCTACAATAAAACCCATTATGTGGGATTTCTGTTTACTTTGAGTTTACTGCACATTATCCAAACACAAATGCAGAAATGAGGACATTTTCACATTTTCTGGTTGCCCAGGCCTACAGGTGGTTGGTACTGATACAAATGCAGTGAAACAAGCAGTTCCAGTGCTCATTAGTGAATTTTGGCTCAGCAGTGTTAGGCTGTTGTGTTTCTGGTAGTTTGGATCCAGAGAAAGTGCAGTAAACAACTAGAAGGTTATTCAGAGAGCTCAGCCCTCTGCCAAGGCCAGTTCCCTATGGTGCAATTTTAAAAACCGAAATCTGCAGCAACACCAAAGTATAGTGGGCTCTTCCTGAGGGCATGCATCAGTCATGCATTAGTTATCATTAAATTAGCTGCCTAATAATAATAAAAACTATATATATATAACTGTATATTCTTATATCATGGCATCAAAATACATTTTGACCATATAAAGATGTGTCCCCTCCAATATGTATTACCATAATGGTCCTGCTTTCTGCATGCATTTCAGTGGCCACTGAAATTACAGAGCGAGGCTCTTCCAAGCTCCACATCTGCTATTACCTGCTGCACATGTGATTTAAAGCATCTGGAAAAGGCTCGATATAAACGTTAAATCATGAATTCATTAAAATGTCAGTATTTCAAAATAGGCAGGCCTTCCCCTCTCTGTCCTTACCCCCTCCCTCCACTTTACACAGGGTTCAAACCTCACTCCCTCTCCGGGGAAAAGTGCTGTGTTTATTGCATTGCATCTAGTTGGATGTTTTTGCTCTTCATACTTCTTTATGCAATTCACCTGCTTTGGTCTGAAAAGACCTGTATTTTATCACAGATTTTCTGAGGCCTGACAAAAGAGCCAGGAGGAGGTGCAATGAGTGTAGTTCACTCTCAGACCACTTGAATCACAATATGCTGAAAGGTTATTATGGATGTTTTTGTCTCCCCCAGCTTTAAGTGGTCAAAGATGAAGAGCAGGGAGAGAATACTCTTCAGTGTTGTCTTGATGAGATGACGGTCATGCAAACCTGCCAAGGGAGTAAGATTCAGACTTGCATAGAAAATGCAAACTACCAATCACAGAAGTTAATTTGAAATGTCAAATTTACAACTATGAACACTTGTGAGAAAATATTGGTTTGTGGGCATCACTGGTTGCTTCAGTAAATTCCTGTTCCTGATAATAGAGCCATTGCGCGGTATTTCCCCACTGGAGCCACCCATTTTTGGATTTGGTTTGAACTCAAGCATGCATGCAGCTTTAACCTCACTACTAAGACTGACTGAAAGCACAGAGAAAGGAGGGAGGACAAAAATTGAAAATGGTCAGACTGAGAGCACACTGCCCCTAAACAATGACACAATCAAGGGAAGAGTGAAGAAGTAAAAAAAAATAAAATCAGAGGTCTGCAAAACATCCAGACTGACTCAGTGTTGTCAGATGTTGGTTTATTCAATCCTTTAGAAGGTACAGAATACGCACTAGCACCAGCCACTTTGTTAGGTACGCCTCTTCAAAAGCTCGTTAACACAACTATCTAATTAGCCAATTGCATGGCAGCAACTCAGTGCATTTGGATATGTGGACATGATCAAAGCAGCCTGCTGAAGTTCAAATTGAGCATCAGAATGGGGAGGAAAGGTGATTTGAGTGATCTTGAATGTGGCATGGTTGTTTGTGCTGGACGGGCTGCTCTGAGTATTTCAGAAACCGCTGATCTGCTGGGATTTTCCTCCACAGCCATCTGTAGAGTTTACAGAGAACGGTCTGAGTAAGAGTTAATCTCCAGTGAGCAGCAGTTCTCTGGGTGAAAATCCCTTGTTGATGCCAGAGGTCAGAAGAGAATGGCCAGACTGCTTCAAACTGAATATCCACTAATTACAACAACTATGCAAAAGAGCATCTCTGAAGTCACAACACATCAAACCTTAAAGCAGATGGGCTAAACTAAAATAAAAATGTAGAGGAAATAGTTTTAGTATCTGTGGAAAGGACTGTTCAGACCGTGGCAAAAGGTGTACCTAATAATGTGTCTTGTGTCTGTTGAGAGAATGCCCTAAATATTATAATTTCTCCCCACTGATGTGTGCACGGAGTCAACAGAAAGTCAGCTGGGAAGGATGCTGATACACATGTGTTTGTCATTGAGGAACTTTTTGCTGCATGTTTATCAGTTCATTTACAGGAGAGAGTGATGCAAAGTAGCACAGACACAAATAAATCCTTAAATAATGAAATCACAGACAAAAAAAAAAATAGTCTAAAAATAAAAAATGGCTTAAATCTAGAACCATTCTTTGCTATGGAGACACAAGCACAATCACACACTAAAACACACACGATATTCAAATAGCGAGTAATTATGAACATGTCAATATGCCTGCATGGATAACAGCAGCTTTGTAGAAATGTCTGTGTGTTCCTGTTTGTCTGTGTGTCTGAGTGTGCACAGATACATTTGTGAGTGAGACAGTGGAGTCATGGACAGATGCAGACACACAAAGACTCTTTGTGAAGCTTTTTTTTAATGCGTCACGACACCACCCGGAGAGCAACTGACACCACTGCCATACCCACTGCTGTCGACTGTTTGAAACCCACTCCAGTGGAAGAGCCATGTGGGACGAGACAATACGGGTGGCCTCAGTGTTACTCCACCTTTCATGGTTCAGTGGGAATAAACTTGATAGGTTGCTATTTTATTATTATTATGCTCGCATCAGGTATTAAAACTTGTGTGAATACGGCAGTTGCTGGAATATCTGAATAACTAAAAGTGGGTGCATTTATTTGATTATAACAAATGCAAATTATACTAAAAAATCAAATAAAACTTTGAATGCATCAGTATCATATGAGTCCTTTAAAGGTCAGAGTAGTGGATTAATTACCTTAAAGTTTGAATTAAGACAGCACATAACTCACATTTATCATGTGGCTGAGTGTGATGGGGGGAGTAAACAGCAAATCAGCCAATTAAATAGTGTCTGTGAAAACCAAGCTGGCAATGGGTGCTACCTAAACATATGCAGAGTGAACACTGCGTGCTCTGAAGCAACATTTAAGGAAGACAAACGCTGTCTGCAGCTCTTTCCAGTTCAGCACCAAGACAGTAATGCTTTTCTTTACGTCAAATATCAAACTCTACCTCTGCTCACACTCTACACCATAATGTGCAGTTAAACCCTGGAAAAACACCACGTGTGACGTTCATTAAAGTTAATTTCATCAACAAAAAAATTGTCATTAAAAAGAGTAAATTACAGTCTTCTAATTGCAGCACAGTGCAGTGAGTAACCTGCAGAAAGTCAGAGCAAAGCTAAAAATGATAGATTTGAAAGTCTGATATTGTTGTTTAAAGTCAACAAATGTCCAAAGAGTCACGTGGCATTATAAACTACAGACAAATGTAGGTGGCTTCACAGTTTACTGAGCCAGTGAGTGGTGAGGTATTTGCCTTAGTTACTGTGTTTTTATTTGAACAAAATACCACACATGCATATGATGCTATTAACATAATGAAAGTTTACACGAAATTTCTCTAAAACATTTGTTTCCCTATGATTATGCTCCCTTACTGTGGTGTTGTTCTGATACTGTTTTTGCCAAACATGTTTAAAATTTGGTTTGGCGTCTTTGTGAAAAATCCTTCATACTAAAATCAGCTGGGAGCAAAATCTAATGCTATGCCCTCATCTCTTTTCCCCCAAAAGATATTTTTTAAAAGTCCTTGTATTTTATTTGTTGGTCTACTTTTTTATGAAGCGCCAATTTTTCAGCTTAAGTACGTTTGTGCACACACAGGCTGCGCAATAAAAGAAACACCGGCCCTTTCTTATCTTATCCCACAGGAACTACCACAATATTTAATATCGTGTCAAATTGTCTTATGGCTTTTTCGACATAGTCGATACAAAATGTTAAATGAAACGTATAAAACACTAAAGTCCTCTTCGGTCCGTGTACTTTTTAAGTTATTCGTTTTTCGTTTCAAACCGTATATTGAAAAACGAAGAACGGATATTTTTTTAATTTTCAATTCATGACCAAAAAGTACACGGACCCTCAACCAACCGGTCTGAAACCCGAGCAATCTTCCTGCTGACGCATTTTTGTCCTGGAGTGTTGCCGTAATCTGACGTCACATGAGAGCGACAAGCAACAATGGTAAGTGAGCAAGCAATTTTCTCTACGGCTCGTGAATTAATGATACTAAAATCTATTATGTGCCATTTTTACTTTATTCCTCTTGTTTTAAACTTCAATATTGGTGCTGCCACGTTCTTTCCGGTTGTTTTATGTGTAACTTGCCGAGTAATACGGGAAATAAACGTAAACAGGAGCCTTCGAGCGAAAGGCGACATTTGCTTTCTCCTCGGTTGCTGTCGTACTCTCAACAGCAAAGCCATTCATATTTTAGACCGAGGATTTTGCCTGTTTTGCTAATGTTAGTAATGTTTTAAAAGGGAAAACAGGTTCTCAGTTAGAGTCTGTTTTCCCCAGGTTAAAAAGCAGAGCGCTGGCACTTTCCAGGTGACTGTGAGAAATTAAGTAAACCGTTCAGCTAACTGCTTATTTAGGCCAGGATATCACCGTAAGAGGCTAAATGCATTGGTACTTTAATTTCTGCAGTGTTTACACAATTGTGATCTTCTTATAGGGACAAAGTCAGAGTGGAGGCCACGGTCCAGGAGGAGGCAAGAAGGATGACAAGGTGAGATTGACACAGCTGAAGCTGATTGTTTTGGTAGCCTAAATTGATCTTTGCAGTGACGTCTGAACAAATTCTAGTAATTACCTCTTATTTACAGTATAGTGCAAAGGTCTTGAGCCACCCCTCATTTTTTCATGTTTTGCTTCCAAGCACCCAGACCTTTTTGAAAGCTTTCAAAAAGCTTTTGGCCTCCCGTTTGCACGAGAACGGATTGAAAACGATGCGTTTTGGAAACGGGGTCTAGAGTGGAGCGTTTGAAAGCTTTTGGTCCTGAGCAATAGTTCTCCAGACTTTCTGAAGGGCTTTCAAAGCTTTTATTTGGACGCTCATTTTCAGTCCAGTCCTTGTACCGGACTAGATAATTTCTTTGTTTGTGAAGCCATTTAACTCTGACATGTGAAACATTCAAGCATAAAAATGCAGCTAACTTAATGGATGAACCAGTGTTGTCTGCACATTACAGACAACTTAGTTTGTTACTAGCAGCCTGTCAAAAAAACACACATAAGTTGTTCACATTTGCTTCATGAATCCACAAAAAATGTCAAAGATAACAAAGTCTGACAGGCATAAAGCAGTGAAGTGATTCCCAAAGATATATTTGCTGAAAACTTGGCAGATCTCAGCCAGATGTGCAGTCTGTCCTTGAAAAGTTTGAGAAAACGGGACAACTGAAGGACAAAAGAAGTCATCACAGGCTTAAAAAAAAAACTATCTACTGCAGATGAACAGTATCTGAAAGTCGCATCCTTAACAAAAAGGAAAAAATGCAGCAAAGACCTGACAGGCCCTGAGAGATGCATCTGGCCCTTCATCTGATCCATCTACTGTTCACTGAAGCCTCATCAGAAATGGTCTCAGTAGAAGAGTGGCTGTCAAGATGTTATTCTTAAGGAAGGGAAACAGAGAAAAAGTTAAAGTATGCCAAATTACACAAGAACTGAAAATCAGTTCTAACAGGCCTGATGGAGTGATGAATCCAAATTTGACATTTTTTATTCAAACTATTATCTGTCAGTATGTACGGAGGAGGTTAGGAGAGGTACGACAGTTAGTGTATGGAATTAGGAACACAGAATAGTTTCATCAGATTTTGATCCACCTCCACGCCATACCATCTGAAAAGTGTCTATTTGGCAGCAACTCCATTTTTCAACATGACAATGATCCCAAACACTCTGCCAATGCAGTAAAATCCTACCTAGATAGAAAAACATACAATCGAACACCATCAGTCATGGATTGGCCTTCTTAGAGCCCGGACCTCAACATTATTGAAGCAGTGTGGGATCATCCTGACAGAGAACAGAACAAAAGGCAGAAACATCAAAGAAGAGCTTTGAATGTTCTTCAAGAAGCCTGAGAACTATTACTGAAGACTACTTAAAGAAATAAGAAGAAAGCTGCCTCAGAGAGTTCAGACTGCTGAAGAATAAAGATGGTCACACCGAATACTGACTTTCAAGCTCTTTAGAACTGTACAGACTCAGTTTTGGCCTTATATACTATATTTCCATTCCATGTGCTTCTTTCTATCTATCTGTGTGCAACAGATGAGTGCCAAATTAAAGGAATAAACCTGAGTTTTACATCTACAACGAGGGGACCTGGTGGCTTCCTTGAGTTGTTGGCATCACGGTTTGAGGGAAAGTTCACTACAAAGTTCCTCTGATCACAGCTATGAAGCATTTCCATCATGATGGGAATAATCAATTTCAGGGTGACATTGCCCACGCTCAAAGGGCAGAACTGATCACTGAACAGTTTGCTTTGGATGAAAGTAATATAACTCATATGCAGTGTTTTTTTTTCCCATTAGTTTAATGCCTTTTATCTTTGCAACTAGTGAAAACACTGCTGTTTTGTAGTCATTATGTTTTATGTATTTGAAGATCTTACATGACAAGTTGACCTGTGTTTATGTATGTTTAAATATAAACACTGTAGCTGATGTTTCCCACTGTTATCTTTTCTGATATTTGACATCCTACTTTTTCTTCTAATTGAAGGATAAGAAAAAGAAGTATGAGCCTCCCATACCCACCAGAGTTGGCAAGAAAAAGAAGAAGACCAAGGGACCAGATGCTGCAAGCAAACTGCCATTGGGTAAAGGACTTGAAAAGCTTTGCACTGTGAATAAATATCATCGCCCTCTTAAAATCAGAAAACACCAAAAGCCCAACCCAATATTGAAAATTTGATGATTTGGGCAAAAGTAAAAGTGTAGTTAAAAAAAAATACCATAGGCCATTATTTTAGGAGGATGACGATCTGTCAACTTGTTTTCCTCTAGATGGAAAATCTGTTCAGTTTTTCAATCCTAATTATCATTTCTTTTTTTGTCATACTTTATTTATTTATTAATAAAGCTGAAACTTTTTTGTCTATGTGACGTAATATTTGTGTTTGGATAAACAGGGTGATATATGCATATTATTTTGACATTCTGCATATGCTTGTTTTTAGTTACGCCTCATACGCAGTGCCGTCTGAAGCTGCTGAAGCAGGAACGGATCAAAGACTACCTGCTTATGGAAGAAGAGTTTATCAGGAACCAGGAGCAAATGAAGCCCCTGGAAGAGAAACAGGAGGTCAGCATTTGCACCCCAAGTTACCTCACTTCCTTCTGTGTTGTATGTCTGGGTAAAATGAAGTTACAAAAATACTGTTTGTTTTTACAGGAGGAGAGGTCAAAGGTGGATGACCTGCGGGGGACCCCCATGTCTGTTGGCACTCTGGAGGAAATCATAGATGACAACCATGCCATTGTGTCCACCTCAGTGGGATCAGAACACTATGTCAGCATCCTGTCCTTTGTGGATAAGGATCTGCTGGAGCCAGGCTGCTCTGTCCTGCTCAACCACAAGGTAATCCTTGGGGATTTTCTTTCTTATTTTTAGTGAAGACAAAAAAGAAAAATTGTATCAATTAACTTCCCGACAGTGTTTTTGACCCAACTGCACCACCTCACTACTATTCACTGATCTAGGATCAGCGAATCTGACCGACTTCCCCAAATCTGAATTTAGCTGATGTCAAAAATTTACACTAGCTGTCTTGTATTTGTGCATCATTGCAGGTTCATGCTGTGATTGGGGTGCTGATGGATGACACTGACCCCTTGGTGACAGTGATGAAGGTGGAAAAAGCCCCACAAGAAACTTACGCTGACATTGGAGGACTGGACAATCAGATCCAGGAGATTAAGGTACACAAACTGACACAATCATATGTTTAAGCCCAGATCTGCAAAATCTGTTTCTCAGAAGGTAACTGTATTTTTTTTTTTTTTTAATTATTTCTAACAGGAGTCAGTGGAGCTGCCTCTCACACATCCAGAATATTACGAGGAGATGGGCATTAAGCCTCCCAAAGGAGTCATCTTATATGGACCACCTGGCACAGGTAAGTCTGTGAACAGTGAGTTTTACGCTCTCAACAGAAATTTTAGCCATGTTGTAGGGAAGTTGTACCTTATGAATGAATCTGGTTTCATGTCATCTCTCCATTCATCCTGCTTCTTAGAAGAATTCATTAGAAATGATCTACTCTTAAGAGAATGATTTTGGGCAGTTGTAATTCTTTTGTACAAATAATAGAGTATCAGTATGATATGTGTACAAATTTATATATGTGGCCTGACCTTTGATGTCTAAAGTTACTGTTGAGAAGTGCAGATAGAAATGTTTCCGCATCATGTTTGTTTAAATAAATTTAAAACAAAGAAATGTTTACTTTATGCTGAGTGTCTGTGAACTAGTTGTCAGTTAACGCCAGAGCAAAGTCTTCATATCAGAGGAATGAAAAGGCAACAAAGTAACCCCAGCTTTCATCCCTGCCCAAGGCTGCTACAAAATTATAGGTTATATATACAGGATTTAACTGTTTGATAGATTAAAATCAGACATTAAGTTGAATCAGATCAGATTCAAACTCAGATTCTCTGAATTTGTTTTTAAGCTTTCAAATCCAAATAGTTATTGACTTAAGAATAAAGTGATAGATTTCCTTAAAATATTTTAGGGAAAAGTTTTAGGATTCTTTGCAGATATCTAGAACATTGAAAATTACAGAAAATGATTCAACACATCATTTAAAAAGTAATTTGAAAAAGGCATGTTGCTGTCTGTGTGATATCTGATCTCACCGGCCACTTTATTAGATACAGCTGTTCTGATGAAAGTAGCCCTTTCATGCATGAATTATGAGAACCTCAGTCAAGATTTTTTTTTTCTGAATGTTTTTATTTCTCTTTAGGCAAGAAAAAAAATGCAATTAAAATTTTGTTTATGAACCTTTTTTTCATGGAGTTACAAATACGTCCACTCAGCTGGACACCATGCAGTTGCCTTTTCAACCAGAGAAATGTGTACTTAACACACCACTAACAGAAAATGATATTGCATCCTCAGATCGACTGTCACTACTGCTGATATTCACTAATC
>JASGAU010347087.1:8239-23375 GCA_030220045.1 Australoheros facetus
GGATAAATGATGCTGCTAATGAGTATTTGTGTGTAAATCAAAAACAAAACCTGATATTGTACAGCTCAGTCTTCTGGACCATGTGACAAATATAGACCCTGGTGGTGTGTATTAATCCACAGCTGAAAGCAGTTCAGTTTGCGTAATAAGTACTAAAACCTACAATTCCTGTGTATTGTAGGAGATTAATATACTTTGTTTTTAAATGACACTATGCACATAATATAGATACAGTGCATTGCAATGCATCGGTCTTCAGTAGGAATGAGTGGATAATATAAAATATCCCAAGCTGCTTCATTAAATGCCTTGCTTCAAACATTGCTAGTAATTCTTTTTTTTTTTTTGCATTATTCTTAATAAAACCACAATATATAATTAGTTACGAGCTTTTGACAAAACCTCTCATGCAGCACACGGTATTCAGATTATGATATAATGTGATGCTGTTAGAGGAACATGATCACAGATGAGTACCTCCACCAAAGAGCTTGTGTGATTGGTTCGGTTTGTCCGATTGGTTATGTGTTTGCCAGTTTGCTAGCAGGATTACTGAAAAAGTTATGGATGGATTTGAATGACTTAGAAGTGATTAACTTCCTGATCTGGAACTGGATTCAGAAATCTTTGGAAGGACTGGATATTTTGCATCAGATCATCACAAAAAAGCCCAGGGTGCACCTGCCTCTCGCCCAGTGAGAGCCGGGATTAACACCCCCAGGAAAACAATGGATGGATGGAGGGATCTTTATGAATACATACCGCACTGAAATAAGAATATTTACTATTCTCAAGAAAACTTCACAAACTAATCTGGACCTAGATATCCTTCTGGATCCAGCTTTGTGTGGAGGCACTTTTCAGCCTTGCTGCATTTGTGAGGTCTCTGCTTTTATTGTTATTGTGTAAAGCAACATTTATTGTGAGCATTTTAATCTTGACAGTCTTGAAAATTCTGATGAACAACATCACATTTGTTATCATGTGTGTACTTTAAATAAAGGTGAATTAGGAATGAAGGCACTAAGGAGGGAATATCAAGCCAACCGTGCGCTCAAAACTGATTATTTCAGTGTTCACAAAACACTGCTGACACCACTGCCACACTTTCCAAGTTGTGCTGGCCCAAAGCAGAGCCACTAAGTGATCCCAGCTACAGAGCAATGTGTGTGTGTGTGTGTGTGTGTGTTTCTGTATTCCCTGCATTTATCATCCTAGGGATCAGCACATGACTAATATTTACCCTGACCTCATCACTATTCATCTGTTGATGGCTCAGCATCGCCGGGATTGATTGTTTATCATCCCAGGCAAACATACGGTGTCGAACAAAGAATGCATACGGTAGGAATATGAAGGGCTCTCGTGCTGCTTTCTGAATCAGTACCATGTGAGACTGAATGCTGTGCACTCAGGAAATCTGCTGATATCCGTGTCTTCCTAAATCTATTCAATATGCTTCCTTAAATCACAAAGTGACAAGCTAATGATACGACACATTAGTGGTGTCGTCACTGCACAAATATGTGCTGCTGCATGTTGTTTACGGCCATGCATTGGTTCTTTGATCTTTTGCTTTTTCAAATCAAATCAGTCTGTAAAAAGACCACAGTACACTTTGTGTAACAGATCCGTGTATTTATGCATTATATTAGTGCTCTTGCTCTTTCCTCCTTCAGCTCTGCTCGTGTAGGTTGCCATTTAAAGTGGTTGAATAATAGAGGAGTAACATTTGCGTCAGCCGTCCTGGGGTGTGTGTGTGTGTGTGTGTGTGTGTGTGTGTGTGTGTGTGTGTGTGTGTGTAAAAGAGAGAGAGGACGGAGAGACACTTCTTCGAAACAGGTCACATGCACCCACTGGATTGGCTGCAGCTGAGCAGCCATTATTAGCTGTGCCATTATCACATCACACAGCGTAGAAATGACACCTTTGTATGCTGAGTTAATTTAATACACACTAAGGCTTTTTGTCGTGCATTACTGCCTTATATTGACTGGATATTCTCATGTAATGACCAACAGTAGGAAAAAATTCAGTATTCTCACATGTAGTTTTTTTTCTTTGTTAATAATCCAAAACAAACACACATTAAAGGACCGGGCTTTCTTCGTTCTACAGTTTTGTTATTGTCAAAGAAAAGTTAAAAGACAAAACAAAAACAAAGAAAAAGGGGAAAAAAAGACAGATCAATACTACTAACTGCTAATACTTTTTAACTTCCACACCCTGTGTTTGTAACTAGTTACAAATTAGTTTATAACTATTAACACCTTTCTATTCTTGGAGTAGAGCAGCTTTGCATGACTCACAGTTTAAATGAATCAGTTCATTCACTATCTAAAACAAGCTGTTTTAACCACTCTCTCATTGAGGTCACTTCAAGCCCACTTTCTTCTGATTGGCTGCCCTTCTAAAACTAAATATTGTTAGAGCAGGTGAGAGGGGGCTGCTGTGCCTGAGATGCCCATATTAGGAATATCTTCTCTCACTGACATCACACAGAACCAGAAATTAAGAAAAATGTCAGAAAGTGGGCATTTAGAGCAGTCTGAAGCCTGAGCCTTTGACTTTCTTACTTGTACATAAGCCTCCATTGTTATTTGACCATGTTTTTCATGAGCTTTATATGACAGAAAATAAGGAAAAGTATAAAAGCCAGGCACAAACGTGACTCAAATGGAAGTAAACTGTGAGTCCATTTGGGATTTTTTTCAACTGTGGATGAATCCCATTGATTCATAGAAGCAGGAAGGTATGCTGCTTTTAATAACTTTGGGATATCAGTGGCAGTCTTGCAGCACTGAGGAACCAGATATATTAGATATATTATATTATTAATACTTTGCCACAGACAAAAAGACTCCAGAGTTTGTTAAGAAAACTCTCGAAATCTATCACTTTATCATCATCAATTTACCTGGATTCTAGGTGACCACTTCCCTGTGTGCAGTATTTTGTTGGTGGTTATTAAGTCAGTAATTCAGAAATGATTCATTTCCTCATGGGATTACCTGAAATGTACACAATTATAAATAATTTAAATGTTCGCTCAATTTTCTGGATCCCCTTCAGTGACCTTCCTTCATGGCTGAAAACGTAATAACTTAAATCCACAAGACTTTCAGTTTGTTAGTCAGCGAGCGTGCCGGCGTTTTGCATTTCTCTTGTAATAGTTCATAACCCTAACCTCTGAACCACGGTGCCTCAGAGGTAACCGAGACCAACCAGAGGATTAATCCTCAAAATGGCCGCCTCACTGAGGTGACCTTTTCTAAGAGAGGTTCCCTAACCTGAATGAATACTGTTTCACTGGCAAACACGGGCTGACCCAACTAATCAAAGCCTGGTGTGTGTGTGTGTGTGTGTGTGTGTGTGTGTGTGTGTGTGTCCAATTTCAAGCTGCACACCTCATGAGTGTGTCTTCACACTGCACAATGTTTCTCTAACCTCTCCCAGACTCCTCCAGGCCTCACCAGGAACGGAATCACAACAGACTTAGGTTACACATGTCTTACAGGGTGTGTGCCTGTGCACGTATATATACGTGTGTGTGTTTATGCGTGTGCGTGTGTGTGCTTGCATGCTTGTGGGTGTGTGTGTGTGTGCACTGCAGGAACTTTAATTTTAACAAGGATTAGCTCTATATTTTCCTTTCATCAGTTTTCTGACGGATCCTCAAATATGTCCAAAATCAAATCGGGACAAGTGGCGCCCTGTGCGGATGTTTGCCTGGTAAAGCCCCCCTTCTACCTGAATGGGTTTGAAGCTGTTTAACCTTCTCTCAACAAGGGACAACACCCTTGCCCACACACACTTGCGCACACACAAACATTCTCTTAAGTCATTACAATAATCCCCCTCAGTCCGGATCTGGGAGCAGCGCTGGGACTCTACGAACTTTCGATTAAACCAGATGCTGGCTAACTGCAGCTCAAACAAGAGGCCGTGGCCGACAGAGGACCACCAATGATGGCGTAGAAAAGAAAAAAAAACAAAAAACGCATAGAAGAAGAAAAAAAAAACACGTGGGACTGTGCACAAGTTTGCACACTCGCACACACTGATGGTTACATAGTTATTCTTCATGAGATGTACAGTTGAAAGCTGCAGCAGAAGCTAGAGCTGAACAGTGAGCGTGCATAATGGCATTTCCATACTGTGTCACACTAAAGTATACTGACAATACACAAGCGCACACACGCTCACAGATGCGGTGGCACTATAAACAGCTCTTTATATCTCTCCCATTCAAATCGATTTGTTTACGGTTGGCTGCCAAAGGGAACAAATCTAACTCTTTCCCCTTGAATGCATTAGACTGTGAGTGAGGTTAGGAAGTGATAATGACTTCCCCTGCTGCTCCTCCACTACTCTCCCCATCCTCTTTTCACACACACACCCCTCCATCTCGGCTCTCTGCATCTGTGTCTCAGATGGGGATTTTGACTCGGACTCGTGTGATTGAAGGCGGACAGACTCGATCTTTCTCCCCGTCTCTTCTGTCTCTCTTTGGTCCCGGGCACAAAACTGCTAAGTCAAAGTGGTGCTGTCTTCACTGCCTCTCTTTCGCTCTCTGAAGGAAAAAGGCCTTTATCCTTCAGGCCAGGACGCTATGGCTGCACACATCAGGGCTGCGCACTGAATAACTGAAGGCCAGAAACCGTGAGCACATAATACCATCTGTCTGAGAACTGCTTTCGCTTCATCAGTATGTTCAAGTTAAACCATACCCCTATATACACCTTCCTTTTACTTCCTTTTTCTGATACTAATCAAAGTATTGTAAATCAAGTCAATTAGATTTGTATCCTCGTTAGATCAACTGTCTGAAAGGATCATTACTGTAACCAGAAAACTGATATGAATAATCAGGTTATTTTCTCAATCCTGAATTTCATTGCAACCAGTTTGATAACTTCTGTTTGTGTCAAGACACTGACAGGTGATGTTGATGGTACGACACAAAAGTCACATAAAGTAACATTTGAATTCAAATCACTTCATTACAAACAAAGTATTCTAATGAAAAATTCAGACCCCTCAGGCGCCAGTGGATGTCTCGCCTAGGGCACCAAAGTGTCCAGAAATGGCCCCGGACACTTACATCAAGAAAATGACATTTATAGCAAATGTTTTTCCAGTTTGATTTGGCAGAAAATACTTCGTTCTTTGAGGGTATCTGAGCAGCGAGCAGGATTGTGATGAGAGCTTTTGAAACAAGCAACATGAATCTTATATCGTACTACAGATTTAAGCTGCAGGTGTTTGGGCAGTGAAGCGTACTAATGGTGTTAACACAGTGTGTGCAATAAGTAGTGGTGTTAATTTACACCTGCATATTATTTTATCCACTGGCTTAATATGACTGATTGATGACTGACATCACTGTCACAATATTTTCATGTCACAAACATACGATCACAACATGATATGGACAGATGATGCTGATGGTGTGACACAAATGTTGAAGTTACATTTGTTTCTAATCAAGTGTCTTATTCAGACCCCAGAATGTATTTAACCAGATATATCCTTATATGGTAAACAACCTCGGACCAATTCAAAGTTGCTCGGGGTGGGGATGGGGGGGAAGAGCCTGTCCCAACTGTCACTGGGCAACAAGCAGGGTACACCCTGGACAGGCTGCCAATCTGTTGCAGGGCTGTTATGCTACCTGGGGATTTTAAATTATAAAATGAACATTGTTATGTATAAGACTTGAAATTTGACTTGATGGGACCTAAACTAAACAGCCTCTAAACTAATTTAGAAAGTGTCCAATGAGACAATAGATCAAGTCAGAAACTGATTTATTTTCTTGTTGCCTTCTATTTGCAACCAGATGAGTTGCCCCCTGCTGGCTGTTAGAAAGAATGCAGGATGAAGGCACTTTCCCATTGGCTTTACTTCACAGACTCAGAGGCTACGTCCATCTTTTCAATACAGTCTATGGCTGAAACCTACCCCCACCCCCGGGGAGTCAGTACAACATTGTGTAGCTGAGTATTTTAATAGTTTTCAGACAGAACAAAAGATTATGTTGTATGATGCTATGATCACAGAGATTTTCTTTTTGTTAGGTTCAATGCAATTTCAAGCTCTTTATTGGATATGTTGAATATAGTGCAATATCTGGGATTACTGAACTGTTGGTGGAACACCAGATACTTTATATCGAGTACCATAATACATGCGTTTAGCTGTTTAAGTTCATTCTGAGGATTTATATCTTGGGCAGAGAAGGCCCAGAATCTTCAGTCTGCAAGCAAAACAACAGAGGCAATGAGAGAAGATTGAAAGAGACAGAGAGGACTTATTGTACCAGTGTTAGCAGATGTACAGCAGTGGGATGTGTGACCAAAGCTCTGTCAAGCCTGCGGGTATCAACACAATGGGGACAGACTGTCATCCCCCCTGGCTATTAATATTACATTACTGTCACTTCAGACCAATCTCTCAGTTAAAGAGTCCTATGTGTGCGCGCGCGTGTGTGTGTGTAGGAGCAGTGGTGTGTGAGCAAGTAGAAAAATAGTTAAATTTGCACCTAAACCCAGAATATTCTTTGATCCATTATGCAAGAAGGTAGAAGCCGGGCCCCAATAAATGAATGTTGAATTATGTACAGCCGCCTGTGCGTGAGAGGGGAGATCTTCGTGGGGAGGTGACTATCAGAAGTGGAGATCAGGTAGGACATGATGGTGATGATGACATACATTGGCCGGTGAGGTCATGTCTGGCTCTCAAGGAAGCGCAAAAATGCCCGAAAGAATCATCTGGCTAACATGTGGATCTGGTTTAACACTGGATTACTGCCTGTCGCAGAGCTTGTACGCAGTGTTTGTGTTTCTTTGTTCTGTCTTTTATGTGGAGTACAGCCTGAATGTGTTTGCTATATTCTTTATTAAAGTTAGGAATGCACACTTCTGATACCAAACAACCCATTCAACCTTTTCATTGTCATATTTTCTAGTATTTTTCCAAGAGGCTTGTTTTTGTTTTTGTGAAGAATAAACTCTCAACTAATGACTCCCTCTGACTTTGTTAAGCAGCTTTCAGGTTTTGTAGACTCCCACTGCTGAAACTCATTCCAAGATTACTTAAAAATTAATTACCAAAATGAATTCATATTTATGTAGAGTTTGTTCAAAATGCCTTGTTAAAATTTCATTTAAACTGATTTAACAGTTTAGACAAGCTGTCAGGAGGCAACTTCAGTCACATGGTACTGCAGAGGACATCATTACTTAAAATCTCCACATTTCATTTAAAAAAACAACTTGCATACAATTTTGTTGATAAATTAACAGTGATAAGAATTTAATTATATTTAAATAAACAACAACTATGCTATTATTAGACTGCATGAACATTGGATTTTAATTTACCTAAAAATATGTGTGTTTGGACCAAAGAGTTCAAGGGACTCCCTGAGGGCAAGTGCCCAGAGGGGAGCTGCCCTATGAACCACATACCTTTTTCCCATTTACTTTTGGACCCTTAATAGACTGCTGCAGGACTAAATACTAACATTTTCTCAACTTGAAGTTAGATGAAGGTCTGTGGTTTACACACATCTTCACTGAGAATGTCACCAGAACAGATACTTCTGGTACTTTCTGTTACCAAAATGATGAAAATGCAACAGCACTTTTTATTTAGTACCACAGGTACTAAATATGTACACATCATATGTACTGAGTTGGGTTGTCAAAAAAAATTATACTCAGATACTAATTGATACTAAAAATTACTGTTGGATTAGATACTTCTTTGCAACAGTGGCGACTTTGCCTCTTCCACCTGTAGTAGGGCAACAAACTTGACGTAGCACCTTAAAGACTGACACCCCAGTCTTTATGAGGAATTTTGTAAGATCAATAACGCTCCTATTTAAGGATTAAACAACTGTGCCTGTAGCTCAGGAGGTAGAAGAGGTCACCTACTAATTGGAAGGTTGGCGGTTCGATCCCTGGCTGCTCCAGTCTGCATACCAAAGTATCCTTGGACAAGATACTGAACCCCAAGTTGCTCTCCAATGCACCAATCAGAGTGTGAGTGTTAGATAGAAAGCGCTTGGGTGAGGCATGCTGTATAAAGTACTTTGAGTAGAGTAGAAAAGTGCTATATAAGAACCAGTCCATTTACCATGTTAGCGTGGCCAGTGCACACGTTAGCTGTTTAGCAATTAGCCACAATAGTCATCTTTTACCATTAAGGTAGAGGCTAGCAACTATGGCTAATAAAATGATAACGTAAATGTAGGAGCAAAAGTTAGCAGTTCTGCCCATCTGTTAATTTAACTGGATAGTAATTAGTGCATCTAAAAAGAGTTACGATTCTCTCAAAGATTGAAGCTGAGAAAGGTTTGCCAGTAACGAGGCAGAAACAGTGGCAGCCTCCATTACCAACTGATCAGCACCAAAAATATGGAGCCAGGTCACCAGAAACACAGGACATAAACAGAGCATTTTCCTTGGAATCTGTATCGAGTGTGAAATTCTACAATCGTGACACCCCTAATCTTCAGTTTTTACTCTGCAGCATGTAATTTTGAATAGTTTATGTGCCCCAGAGAAGGTATTTGCTAAGAAGTGGCTCACTGTGTTGTCAGGGAGATCTAATGTCAACGCAGAAGCTTAGCCGTTGATGATGATGATGTTAAAGTCCTCTTCTAACACAAGTGCTTTCACAGTAATGCGATGCTAATGTGACGTAACAGTCATCTGATCAACTACTGCCACAACAAAAAGATAGAGTATGTTATCACCGAGAGCTTTTTGTTTGTTGTGTCGTGTGTTTCATGATGACAACAGCTGAAAAGTTGTTAATACCAGCAGCTGTGACCGGCCACATGGGGAGGTGGCCGTGGCATTGCTTTGCGTGGTTTCTGGTGCTGCAACAGTGTCTCTTACGTCTAAACACCAGCAGTTCCTAAACTGATAACTGGGGTATGGAAGACCAGGAGAATATATGAAGTGAAACTAAGTTATATATGACTGCGGGGTATGGGACAATACCATATCCTTGCATCACTCAAAGGTTCCTCTTGTGCCGGAGAGTACCTAACATGAAATATGACCTAAAGTGAGCCCATTTTCTATTCAGTTTCTAGTTCCTGCAGCGTGGGCTCACAGAGAAGGGGGGACTTCCTCCAGGAGTTCAGTGAACTACAAAAAGGAAAACCAAGAATATAGTTTTTGGCTTCTCACACTTGTTTCAGCTTGGCTTTGCTCTGTAAAACAATTAAGTCAGTTTCACAGAAATCTGACCTGACCTGATCTGTCACACAGTGAAACAGTCAACGCACTTTAGTGTTGTGATTGTTCTTGGCTCAGGTGCTTCGCCTGAGGAGGATGACGGGTCATTGCCACCGTTGTGCACATTTTTTCTTCTGTCCGTAGGTGTTGTAGCAATCATAGTCAGAAAAACTTTTCATTTCATTAAATACTATTCTGAAATAATCCTGGCCTTTCCTGAACTCCATTCCTGGCTATGCAACTGCTGTGAAATATTGCGCAAAGGCTGCCAACTTTTTCACTTCTGATGGTCTTGATTGTTTGTTGTAATGTTACTGATGTCTCAACACTTGAAAAAAAAAATACTTGTTGAAGTTACATAGCCACTCAAGGTGTTTTAAAAATTAGCCAGACTCCCTAAAGAAATCTCCCGGATCTTTTAAAAATGGCATTGCAGCATACGCAATATTTCAAGAAAACTTGCAATACAGATAAGCAAACAGACTGATACACTCGCACACACACACAGTCGCTCTGAGCTTTGTGGGGAATATGGCTGGAATGTGAGATCGTCAACAGGGCATGTGGAAGGGAAGAGGAGGCAGCAGCCTGCCAGAGTGTTGTTATTCAGGTCCACACGCCTCGGCATCTGTGTCAGCTAATGAGAGAAACTCAGCTCTGTTTCATCTAGTCTCCCCGGACCAGGAATTAGCATCTCCAAAGACAGACGCAGCAAGGGGGATGGAGGGAGGGAGGAGAGAAAGAGAGAGGGAGAGTCACAGAGAAATAGGATAGGAGTCATAGAGAGAGAAAAAAATGAGAGCGAAAGAGAGAGGGGAAAAAATGTGGCAGAAAATAAGTGATCGACAGAAAAGGGGGTGGGAGTGGGAGTGGGGGCTGGCTTCCTAGACAGGGAGGTGAATATAAACACAAACTCTCTGTCTCTCTGTCCCTCACACACATGCTGTAGCATATTGACAAGGCAGAGTTAAGTGAGGTGGCGGAGTGTGAGACAGCCCTTAATAGGTCCCTGATGGACCCCCGAGATGAGAGAGGCCAGCGGCACAACACAAAGCGAGAGAGGTGGGGAGGCGGGGGTCGAGGGGTGCAGGTCAGAGGTCGGGCAATCATTACCCCCCTCCTCAATCCAGCCTATCACCGCCACCACCACCATCACCACCTCTCCCACTTGACTGAACAGTGCCTAATGATTATTAACACGTTAAAACACTTAAGGAGCACTGGGAGTGAATGCACCCCAGAGAGAGAGACTGAGATGAGAGGAGAGGAGGGAGAGGAAAAGGGTAGACGGAAGTATGGTAATGATGCGCTTGTGCATGATTTGCCGGATAGATATCACTAATCACTTTGTCCCTGTGGTGCCACCATCGGGACACATACGCACACTTTCACTAATGCAGACCGCACTTTTGCACAGAAACAGTGATATCAACCTAATAAATATTTCTCTTTTGCATTTAACTCATTTCAAAGACATGGTGCATATTTAAATGGCTGCTCATTAGTATGTGTTCGCATGTGTGATCTAACTGTGTGTGTGTGTGTGTGCATGCATGCGCTGGCCTGTGCATGTCCATGTGTACAAGACCATTTTTCGAAACCAATTATTCTCTTTTGTGTGAGTATTTGCACAGCAGGTTTGTGTGTACACAAGTGTGTGTGTGTGTGTGTGTGTGTAGCAATGGGGAGCCCTCTCAACTGTGCTTAGCCCAGTAAATGGTGGGTGATTGAAGGGTTTGATGTGGAGTGATTCAGCTGGGAGCTCGTCTGTCTGCGTTGAGCCTCACAGCTCATAATCTCATGTAGCGAGGCTCTTCCCCGCTCCGAAAGTGAAGCCAGCAGTATTATTTTTCAGCCGCCTAAGATGAACCCAAACCAAAGAAACCACCCACAAAAGTTTCCCAGAAGGGACTGGTACCCTTCAGCAAAGCAAAATGGGCTAATGAGATGAGAGCGAAAGAAAGAAAGAGATAAACACAGAAAATGGTGAGAAACTGTGAGTCCATATTGAATTTGTTGCACTTACAAAACAAAGATAGAACAGAAACCTGTGGGGAGCATTTAAATATTTTCAGCGCTTTCTTTCCATGTCTACAGTGTTTTAAAAGCCCACCCAATAGGCATTATAATGTATTTATACAGTTCTATAAAACTAGCAAATAACAAGCTTCATTAGGTATTAAAAGAGGTGAAGAATATATATTATAAGATTAACATTCAAAATCTTTTACAATGTATTTCCATGCCATAGTGACAACTGTGAAAGATGAATTTGAAGCCTAGGTGCACATCAGCTCATAACTTTTATAATAGCATCTAACTAAAAATAGCATCAGCATCTACCCTGAAACGTTTATGTAGAAAAACCTTCTAATTTCTTACTCTTTTATTATATTAATTCAGTTTCACCATTCACTGTTTACATGGACCTTAAATAAGGTGTTCTGATCATGACGTGCGCTGAGACGTATTGGGCAGGATGAATCATTTTGACACGCGCAGATGTGTCTGTGTGGAAAGTTTTCGATGGAAAAAATAAACACGACTGTTTGGATTTCTCCTTTTATCGTCACCTTGCCGTGTGCCACAGATTTCAGTTTCTCCACTCTTTTGCATTTGTGACTTCAAGTAAAATATTTGTGTTTGATAGAGACTGATTTTGTTTCACTCCACTATCACTAGCTGCTGTAAAGGTGTAAATACATCGAGTACATCGATGTATGGCTGACGTAAAGACATGCGCAGTAAGGATAATTTCACCTCGAACATTGGAAGAAGTGTTTACATGAACCCTTCTTCTGATGTTCGGAGTGAATTCTTGCATTCTATCTGAAGGCCACCAGATGGCGATAGCTGTAGTTGCAAAAAGGCCTATAGAAGTCTATGGGAAAACCGTTCTCTAACCTGACCTCTGTAAACACTTTCCTGATATGTTCATGGTCTCAATCATTTATTTTGGGTCATATTGTCATATAACGCTGTGGCAGGCAAGGGAGTTAATTAAAATTAAAGTTTTATTTACTGGAGTTAAACACAGGGCTGGTCAGGAGCCAGCAGCACCATAAACACTCAGCTCGACTTGACTTGACAAACATGAACAAAGGCAAAAAAACAAGAATCCTGAACGGGAAGCACACAGCGGGAATGGAAGGCAACACAGACCAAAACAAGGACAATGAATACACAGAGACACAATCAGGAAACAAGTAACAGGTGGGGATCACACCTGAACATGATTACTGTGACAAGGGGAAGCAAAACAGAACACAACACACAGGAATAAGAAGACTATCAAAATAAAACAGGAAGTAACACGAACATGATACCCGCGCAGACTTGACACACGGAGGGAACCTAAACATGACAAAATGCAAACACAACACAAGACACCAGGAAAAGAAACTAAACACAACACATGAGACGAGGGACTAGACTCTACACACGTGAAACACTGGGGAACTAGAAATCAAAACGTAACCAAAAACACAACCAGGAACAGAAACAAAGGAAGCTCTAAGGAAAACATGATTCAAACGCAAATTATAAACAATAATGCTGTGTCAAAGGACCCAGGACCATGACATATATTGAATAAAAAAAGTCTATTTGATCAATCTTAGCCATACTTTGTTTTAAAATAGAGGATTGTATGTGGTATGCTCATTGGCTAACAACTTGTGATTAACGAGTTAGCTTATGATCATATGGTTTCACAGTCAGATCTACCCCTTCTTATCACATGAAGTATTTTGAAACCAAGATGGTGTCATGGTCCTGGGTCTGTTGACCCAGCATTTTGGTTTATGATGTGTGTTTTGAATCATGTTTTCCTTTGAGTTTCTTTTGTTTCTGTTTATAGTTGTGTTTTGATTTCTAGTGTTCTGTGTCAGGTCTGCATCTTTGTTCCCCATCTGAGTTCCTGTTTTATTTTGATAGTCATCTGGTCCCTGTGTGTTGTGTTCAGTTTTGCTTCCCTTTGTCTCATCAAGGTAATTTGGTTCACCTGTGTTCTCAGCTGTTTCCACTCCCCTCATTATCGCCTGGTATATTTAAGGCCTGTGTTTCCGCTGCATGTTGTTGGTGTTGTCTGGTCTGGTCTGGTCTGGTCTGGTCTGGTCTGGTCTGGTCTGGTCTGGTCTGGTCTCATCTCAGTGTGGCTTATGCGCCTTGCCTGGCGCCCATGAGGATTTTTGTATTTTGTTTTTTTGTGCTACTCAATAAATACTTTTTAAGTTATATCTGTGCTTTGTATCAATAGACCAAATCAGTGCTTTTTTTGAAGCAGGCCTGGTTTCTCTCTGAAGGCATTTTTGCCTGTCAAGTTCATCTTTAGCTTGCTTGGCACTGTGTTAGAATTAGCCAGTATCTCCCAACAGGTGATGCCCTTAGACTGAGGACTGGTGATGTCCCTAGTATGACTAAAGCTATTTAACAAATTCAGATCATAAATATTAGCTAAACACTTTTAAATTTCAGCTCCTTAACAGTTGGTCTTGTCTGCATTAAACAGTAATCTAAGCTAAGTTAATGTGACTGCATTTTTTTTCCTAAAGAGGATGAATTATATAAAATGCACAGAAATCAAGCACAGTATCTGATTGATTATCACAAATATTTGTCTGAGTATGGCCTCCTGGGAAACTTTTTTTAATACAAGAAAGAAGGAAGAAGAAGACCCAGAAAAGCGGATATATTTGAAAACCAACTTATAGCATATTTGGACAAAACTAGATGGTGACATACAGCTACTAAACAGCAAAAGCTTGCTATTGTTCATAAACGTGAATTTGATGGAAGAATTTATCCTGCCAAACAAAAAGAAAAAAAAGAAAATGCAGGTTTTGTAGTAGGTTTACTAGTCTGGGAATGAACAGACCAATCCGTCAGAACTAATTGATGAGACCAATGTGCTTTGCCCCCTGAAGTGACACCTTACTCTGCTGCTGTTAAACTCCATACTGCTTGCACACAAACTGACAGTTTAGCTAACTTGGGTTAAAATTGAAACTAGATCCTCAGTAGCTCTAAGCTCTTACAGCCGAAACCCACTGAGTGCTTCACCTTCAGCTGACGCAATTTATCCATATTATCACATATTCTTTCAGTGGGAGTAAGCGTGACTACTATACTTTTTATTCAAATTTCATTATCATACAATGCCAGTTAACTGTTGGTCCTAGGAAGCCGCCTGCCACTGCAGCAGCACCTCTCTATCTGTAAGCAAACAAGGTAGAGAAAAAAAAAGATGCATAACAGCCATGCTAACCAGTGCGGTTTGGCACCAGTTTGATCAGTATGTAGGCTGTGTCAGAGAAAACTGGCCCATAACCACTCAACCAGAGCAATGTGGAACTTGATTCTGTTTGCACAGGCATGTTAACCTGCAATGAAGGAAGACTGATGGTGCTAGTGCTGCTAACATTAGCCACACTAATCTGCCATTATGTGTGGGCACTGGTATACACAGCTCATGGCCGTTAAATACAAATGCATTCTTTTTAAATTTGAAACAGTTTAACGTCATCCATTAGACCCCGGTTCTCAATTTGAACAGGTTTCTGAATGTTTCCTTACTTTCCTATACCAGTCAGCTCATTTATTTTTCCTCTCCCGTTTGATCACGTAGTAAATGAATCACCAGGAGCTTCCTTAATGATGAGCTAATGCTCTCTTAGTCCACATGCCCAAATGCAATTTGTGCCCCAACAATCCCCTAAATTTGAGCTAAATTTGACTCAGGGGTCACCTCTCCATCTGTCCCAGATAAAAACATGCACAATTTCAGGACTGACATGAGCATTTCAGAGAGGGTGTGTGTGTGTGTGTGTGTGTGTGTGTGTGTGTGTGTGTGTGTGTGTGTGTGTGTGTGTGTGTGTGTG
>JASGAU010347088.1:2095-16875 GCA_030220045.1 Australoheros facetus
CCCCAAATTATAGCAATTTATTTCAGCTCTTACACCTTTGAAGACAACATGGCCTGTCCCAGAAGATCCCAGAAGATCCCAGCTCTCTTCATCTAGCGGTAGAGGCTAGAAATGCCTTTTTCCAGGCTGATGTCACTGTCCATCTTAGACCCAGATTCAATTTTCCATAGGATCTCACATCTGACACCAAGCTTCCTTTGGAAATCCAAATTAAATGAAGGCACAAACAACCAGGTTGCCTTTAGTTTAGTTTTATTTACCTTTGCACAGGGGTCAAACTACAGTGGAGACAGCATGGCAGCAAACTGTGTGTTTTTTGACAAAGGGGGACTGTAAGCCTAGAATATTTATAGAGAAAAGTTATCTGTCTGCTATTGTCACAGTGCAAAAGACAACTTGTGCATAAACGTGTTACTGTACATTGCACGAACACAGACTATGGCATTATGCAGCCTTTCATTATGTAAAGTGGGGCTGACACAGAGAAGATCAGAATTTTAATATTTTCCATTGCAGGAATTAATGTTTTGCAATCTCTTTCTTCAAGGAATGACTCCCTCCATGACTACAGACCACAATAAAGAGAGCATATTTGCCAAAAAATAATTGTGCTAATAAGACTGAACATTGTACCGCATAACAGCCCTGAAGGCAGCAGTTACAGTCCAGCAGAATAATGCCAGCTTTGCCATTTATAGTTTGGATTAAACAAGGAGAATTAAACATGAGGCCTCTTTGACAGTGTAAAAGCGGTAAATGCTGCTTTTTGTCACGGTCCCTGAGTCTTGGACCCAGGATTTGAGTTTTTCTGGACTTTATGGGATAGTCTGCTTTGTATTGTTTATCTCTGTCAAGTTACATGTGTTTGTATGTTTATTGTTACTTCCTGTTTTGCTGTGATGATCTTTTGTTTCTTGAGTTTGGGTTTAAGTCTACTTCCCCTCTCATGTCATTAGTAATTGTGTCAGCTGTGCTCCCACCTGGTTGCCATTTCCTCATCATCCCGTGTGTATTTATCGTCTCAGTTTCCCTTTCTGCCTTGTCGTGTTCTCCCTCTTGTTGTGTGTTTCTTGTGCAGTGTGTTTTTGTTCTTTTGTTTGTATCCCTGGCTTCATGCCAGGCCAGTTTACTTCTGTTTGTTGTTATTTTTATTTTATTTTTTTAGAAGACTCCAGCAATAAAGCTGTTCAAAGTCTGCATCCTGTTTTCCTGAGTACTGCATTTGGGTCCTAACCCTGCCTGCCACACAGCAGTGTTACGATACGTTTTCTTTCCTTTCCAGTCCAACCAGCACTCTTCTTTAGCCAAAATGTACACAAATGTGTCTCTTCTTCTTCAGAGATGTAGGATGACAGCTTCTGGAGTTAGTTTTGTTGCCTTATAGTTGTTTTTCTCCCCCAGTGTGTAGGGTCATCTACACTTAATATGCAAATAAAGATTCTAGCAGGATTACACTGTCAGTTGTTTGGATCCTGAACAAACCAGATCACCAGGATCAGCAGATCCTTTTTCAGCTGTTTCAGCTTGGATCTTTCAGGCAGTTTACATAGAACAAGTTTCAGGTCTGTGCTTTCCTTGCTGCAATGAACTGCGTGTACTGCATTGCTCAGTATACACCTGGGTTTTTGTTCCATAGGTTGGACAAGGTTTTGCATCAAAATCTTACATGACTTGAATTGCATAGGAATGCAATGCATGGGGAAGTTTTAGATACTCCCACAATATGAAAAATATTGTGGGCTATTGATTGCTCTTTTCCTTTCTGTCTGTAAGGCTCATGTTTTTGACAAAGACCAGGTTAGCGTTACTGCACACTTCAAGTGATTCTTTGCTGCGTATGTGCTCATTCTTCTGCCAATCTGCCCTTGTAGGCACATCATGAACCAAATGATACAGGGTTTTCATAGCTGCCTATTTATGCTCCAGTTTATGTTAAAAATGAAAGAAAAATCTGTTTGTGAGGATTTTCTGAATACTTCAATTTTAAGGCTTCTATCATCCAGTCCAGTAAAGCTGAAACAGGTAACAGGCAAGTAATCTGCTATGTTTACATGTAGCATCACTGTGCATCTCTTTTTTTTTTTTTTTGGGCTATTTTACCCTTCTTCATTGGATGATAATGTTGCAGGGCACTACAATGAGGAAATCTGATACTTTGAACCTGAGTCATTCCAGCTCTGTATGTGTTAAGTGTGTTTTTATCGCTGTCTCTGTGACTGGCCACTGAGGTCCTCGTTTCAAGATGAGGACTCCAGTGTAGACACAAGATGGTTAGGCAAACAACTTGTATACTTGATCAAACTTCCTGACAATGATTAATGAAATGCACTGCAGGGCACAGGCAGGGAAGTTCAACAGAGAATAATCCAAAGGAACAACAAACAAATAAAGTCCAAAAAGGAGAAACCAAAACTGAGGGAGAAACATAACTACATGCAGAGAAGGATGCTGAAAAGCAGAAAGCCTGATAACTAACCAAGGGAAGGGCTGAGCTATAAATACACAGGGAACTAATCGGGAAATGGCATGCAGGAGAAACTAATCTGGGTGAGACAGGCAATCACATAAGCAGGCAAAAGATAAAGACAGGGTAGAAAAAAAGCGGGGGAAGTAATATATCTGAAGCGGTAACTATGAAAGGGAGATGCAAAAAGAACACAAACGGTGTGAAACAGGCAAGAGATCATGTGTGACATGGTGAAGAGATAAGCACCAAGAAACATGAGGGAGGTGATCCTCCAAAAGGAATTAACAAAAACCCCGAACCATAACAGTATGAGATTTATTACTGTCATCTGTATTTCTGGCTCCACTGGCTTTTTCTTCCCTCCCGAAAGCTTTAAGGGTGGGCACATTCAGACTGGGTCATTTTGGCAGATTATAGGTAAAATATAGTAATGCTCACTGTGTATTTTAACTTAGCCATGACTGTGTTTCATCATAAACACTCCTCTGACAGGATTTGGAAACGGAATCAAGGAGTTTTGAAACAAGTGGTAAACCAAGATCTTTTTCCATACCTTACCAAGTAGTTTTGGTCAATAAATATGACCAAAGAGCAACTGGAAATGATAGTAAATAACTTATTTGGTATTAAAGTTCACCTCCTTAACTTATTTTGTGCCTAACTTGTTGAGACTATGTGCTTTGATCAGATTTGCACCACTTTATGACCCACTTTTGGGTGGTATCATTTCTCTTTCTAACCCTGACAGTTACAATAATGATGTTTATTTTTCTTTCTAAATAAAGGGTAGTGTTAGTACTGATGTACTGATTCACTAAGAATCCAGAATTGCTTCAATAAACCATCAGATAATTGAAAGAGTATTTTCACTGAAAAAGTACAGAGAGGAAATAAATAAATAAAAAGAAAGCTACCACACCTCCCGTGGTATGCTTCCTCACACGCATGCTTTAAAATGACATGGTGAGCTCTTCCTGCTGTTTTGTTATTATGCGTGAAGCAACTGTGCACAGCAGCACAAATGATTCAATACACGGAGCGTGGCCAAGGCAAAGAATAGACCCTCCAGTAACAACAACAACAACAACTGCTTACATGCACAGTTATAAACAATCCTCACACATACAGTAAACAGACACATAATCAACCATATGGTCAGACATTCATTCCAGCATAAACACTTCTATACATGTGAATAGCTTTAAACTGTGTCCCCAAAGAAAGGGGAAAAGGATTAAGGGAAAGCTAACCTATAAAATGTGTATAAGCAAACAAATCATAGAATCAGCCGACCTGATGGGCTGAGGAAGGCTGTTCCACAGTTTGGGTGCTATAACCTCATAAGCACAACCACCTCTGGTTTTAAAATTAGAGCGTGCATTAAAATGATGGTTACCAAAAATTAATGATCTGTTCTCACTGATCCCTAATAAACCTCCTGTTGTTTGGTTTAAGTCACTAGGCTCAAACATCTGTAAATTTTTGTGGGAAAAACAAACCATCACGAATAAGTTTAAAAACTTTACACAAACCAAAACACAACGGCGATCTAGAACTAACAAACTTTTATTACTATTTCTTAAGCAGTAGACAGCAATACATTTCAAGGTGGATCAAATCAAACTCATTAGACAGCCCGTGGCCGGATCTAGAACAAGCACTCTGGGAAAGTAAAAATCTCAGATCTACCTTTCATTAGACCCAGTATTAAGCATGATAACTGCTTTAAAAGCCTTAGTATAAACACCTCTCTGACAGCCTGGTGGGAATTTTTAAAAATAACCAAGTCTTCACTTATCCCCTGTAAACACCCATTTGGAACACTCCAGATATTTGTCAGGAAAAGAAAATACTGAATTTTCCATTATGGCATGATAAGGGTATAAACAATTTAGAACATATTATTCAAGATGGAAACTTTGTTACAATTTATTTCAAAATATGGTATAGCCAACAGTAAATTTCTTGAATATCAGCAATTGAAGTCTATTCTAAAAGGAAGCTTTAATCTCAGTCAGTTGAATTTAGAAATACCTAATTTTTAAACCTCCATACCCCTAAATTGTTGTCAAAATGCATGCGGTTGGCATTGGAGTGTGTGGCCAATAGGTCTTCAGTGCCCTTGATGGGTTACGGACAGCCCGGGTGCCCTGGATCTTTCTCTATCCATCTTGGGCTTCTGGTGGGCGGAGCTGCAGCTTTCCACCGTCGTTAGTAAGTACATTTCATGATATGGACACAGGTGCTCGCGCTTGCTCATGCGGGCGCAGTGTGGTGGGATTGTTGGTTTGTGTGGCCATGCTTTGTTTCTGTCCTCTTCTCTTTTTTTTTTTCCTTGTGAATTTGTTTTTCCAGGTATTGTTTGTTCTTTTTTTGTATGCTGTTTGGTGGGGTATCTTCTTTTCCTATTTTTTCCTTTTTCTCCTTTTTTTTTCTTCTCTCTCAGCCTGTCAACTCTGGCATCACAAGGACTGTATACAGTATGTATATGTATATTTATATGTATAGCACAAATAAATAAAATAATAGGATAACGTTAACAAGAGGAGCCTATAGAGAATCTATAGAGCTCATCTTGGAAGAGTAAATATGTCTGGCACAGCAGTGCACTCAAATCGCAATTCTGGTTAAAATATCTGCCAGATATGACTGTCTTAAAAAAATTAATTAGAGTGTGGAACAGTTAGGAGACCCTGGTTAGAGGATTGGACAGGCCAGCTGCACAGATGAGGTCTCAGTAGCGCTGATATTTAAGCAGTGGTCTGTGCATGTAGAGCTTTATATGTCATGGATGGCTGTGTGGAATGCAGGATTAGGACCCCGATGTAGGACTCAGGAAACTGAACTCAAACTCAGCTTCATTGCTGGTACTTGGAGGGGGAATAAAAGGCTAGATACAAACAGACTGAACTAGGAAACAAAATTGGAAACCACAGCATGAAGGGGTGCTAAAGAGAAAGACATGATAAGGAATAAGGGAAAACTTGGATAATATATTCACATGAGGTAATCAGAGAGATAAGACACAGCAGGAAACATGGCTAAAACTAATCAGAGAAAAGGGAAATAAAACTAAATACAAAGCACTAGAGACATGAGACTATTAAAATAAGACAGGAAGTAACTAACACTGAGACAAGGACTAAGACTTACAAACTTGACACAGAAACAGAAGATAAATACGGAAAAGAGACTGCTTAACATTGGAGACACTAAGGACAAAACACACAGAAGAGAGTAGAGAAAAAGAAGGGAAAAAGAAAAAAGGAAATAAACAGCCTAACAACAAAGCAGCCAGGAAAATAAAGGCACAGAAAACCGAAAGAGAGACATAACTGGATGGAAAATAAGATAAACTTGACACAGCTAAACAGGGAAACCAGACAACCATGGGAACAGGACACAGATGGAGACAAAACCAGACACAGAAACAAAGTAATAAACAAAGCACTACATTAAAAAGATATTAACACATCCCAGAAAAGTCTCAGAGACCGTGTTATTATACGTTAATAACAGGATTTTCTGAACTTCCCTGGAAACCAGTGATGGAATGCAAGAACAGGTGTGATATGTGAACGCCGGCTAGTTTTTGTTAGTAGTCTTGCTGCTCTACACCAACTCGAGACAGACTATGGAGGACTGAGATATGCACGTAAAAATGAGTTAAAATTTTTTTTGAAAGTGGGTACTAAAAGTTCCAAATGACTGATTTGACAGTAAAGGTTTGATTTTTACAATATTTCTGAGGTGAAAAAAACATGACTGGATGAGCACTCTTTCTTTCACTTGAGAGAATTTATGTGCCTCTATGAGTGACCTCTTTAAAGCAATGTGTAAGCCCACTGATTAGCAACATTTTTTCTCCTGCTTTCAAACTGTGGGATTAAATAGCTCAGTCATAGTGATTGTGCTGGCCACAAATGCTGTTCTGAACATTTTTCAATAATGCAGTGGACTCTTTAGGGTGAGCAAAGCAGGAGAACCTGAACAAGTCCCCATCAAGAGATAAAAGAGAAAGATGAACAAAGATCAGAAGGCAGACCGAAGCAGAGTCACAATAAAAATCAGCCAAAGATGTTTGATGTTAAGGTCAAATTAAAATCAATGTCTAGGAGCTGGAATGGGAGCCGCTGATTATTTTTCACCAATGTTCCACCAAATCTCCCAGTTTATTTTCTGCATGTGGGTGCCACAATAAACAGATTAAAATAGCAGTGATTCATCCAATAACCAGGTAGTTTTCCAGTTCGGTAGCTCCAAGTAGATTTTACATCTATCCAAGAAAAGAAAAGAAAAGAAAAGAAAAGAAAAGAAAAGAAAAGAAAAGAAAAGAAAAGAAAAGAAAAGAAAAGAAAAGAAAAGAGTAATGTAAATATGTAAGAAAAGGGTGTTATTATAATGTGGTTACAGAATCAAAGTAGAGTTAAAGTATCATTTGAAAGGATTTCACAAAGGTGTATTTTAACTAATTTCACTTATTTTTTCCTGCTTGCATCTTTCACAGTCAAGAACAAGAGTTATTTTGTGCACATTGCCAACGTATGAATAAACAAAGAATAGCTATCCAGTTAACAGTCTGGTACTATTCACTAATATGCTTTCTGATGACATGTTTTAAAATACTTATGTTACCAAATGCAACACAGTGGAATAAGTGAGAGAATCTTGCAGCCATGCATTGGGTTGAGACCATTTTTGTTCTGTAGGAGTGTGGGAGTGGAAATTTCACTCTAACCCAACCAGCAGCTATTTAGACAGTTATTTAGAGTTTCGTGTTGGAGAAAGTTAATTGGTGTGCATTTTGGGGCCTTTTTTTGTTTTGTTTTTTGTTTTGTTTTTTAAGGAAGTAAGAAACAATAAGAGTTGTGCTCCCAGGACCTAGTGTAGGCATTCCCTTCCTCAAAAAAACAAGGCCGAACTTTCCAATTCCACCAAACTGCTGAATTGTTTTCTTATTCTTTTATGTAATACACCCCTCTGTCCACAAGCAGGTCAGTAACCCTTTGCATGGTATCCTTGAGCCCTGGACTATAGGTTGAAATTACATTCCCAGCCCATATGCTTTGCTGTGGAAAAATCAATTGTTATATAACCTTCTCCTTGTTAGCTTGGTGGTTCTTTCCTGGTGACATCTTGAGCTTAATTTAATACCTTTTCTTTTTTAGTACTTTTAATAATTGTTAAGGATGTTCTTTTCCAACTTGCAGTAAACACATTCAGTCACCACAGGAGCTCCCGTTTTACATAAACTTAAGATTTATAAATTACCAGCAACACTTAAACATTCTTACAGTTAAGTATTTTACTCATAACCCAACTCTTATTAGAAATATGAAAATGACAGCTAAGACAAGATGTTTTTCAGAGAGTGAGGGGAGCAAAGTTTTTCTGGCAACTGAGCAGCCTTTCACCCACCACCAGAAAACATCTTCACTGACAGGTTGATTTGTGGTTTCCATCAGACTCCAACAGTCTAAGCTTAATGGATTCAGTTATTCAACTAAGCCTCAGCAATTCACCACCAGGTTATTATGTTATGTGCCCTTTCTTTTGAGAAAAATGTTCTGTCCAAATGGCAAAGCAGACCTTTGAACCTCATACCAAGTCATTGGAATTTCATTAAAGATTGAATATACATTATAAAATGTGCAAGTTTTGTTTTCTTATTGGTTTGTGTGTGTGTCAAATGGGTATGTGCTGAGCTTTATATGGGTTGCATAGATTATTTCTCTATTCATTTCTTAGAACTCTAACCTGTTAGTGTTTGTTTTTGTCCCTATGAGAAAATATTAACAGTCTGTGTATGTATAGATACTAGAATTCAACAACAACATCAAAGTATACTTTGAAGCAATGAAAAGACATATGTCAAATATAATACAAAGGGCATTTGGCCACAATAAAAAACAAAAAATATATTTTTTTTAAATGTTTAAAAAAGCATATGTTTTTCTTATAGGTAGCAAAAGTACTGCAGTCTTTAAAAAGTTCTTTGTTTTGTATTCTGCAGTCTCATGGGTAGTGTAGGAAAATGGCAGGATTTACAGGATAAACTGGATTTAGACATCTCATTTCCTAGTTTAGATTAAAAGGCAAGTTTAAATGTTTTATTGGATACAAGGAACTCTAAAATATGTATTTTCATATTTTCTGACAACACGGGAAACAATTTATTCAAGAGATGTCTGCAGTACTTTGGTGAAAAGCATATTAATAATAGTCTACATTAAATATGCATTGTATGATGTCTTCATATAGGCTTGTATTGCTAAATTAAACACATTGTAAAGGTTGAAGACTAGTTCACCTTTATCTTAATCTTTTCACCTAAATGTGCATCTGTTGTTAAAAAATGCTGGATTTACTCAAGATTTACTGCAGAGTAGTGGCACAGTGGTTTGGACTGCTGTGACATTGCAAGATAGCTGGGAGTTTTGTGTTTAGCATTATCCTGTTTTATTGTTTATTTGTTTTGTTTTGTTTTTTGCATTTATGTAGGTTTCCTCCAACATACTGTCCTTCACCTAGGGCACTAATATTTTGAGCAGCTCTGTCATTGCAAAGGCAATGGGATGGCTAAATCCAAAGAATGTTGATGTACACTTGTGGTCAGAAGTTCACATACACTCATCATGGGCATGAATGTCATGGTAATTTGGGGCTTTGAATGTTTTCTTTAAACTATTCTTTTTCCAGGGTGGAACGATTATACAGCATACATCTTTAATGGCTTTAAAAAATAAAAATTGGGTGCACAAGCTTGAATTTATCTTGGATTTTCAAAAGTATACATATAAGCTGAAATATGTACATATATCCCCACTAATACTTGGTTAAATGTCCCTTAGCAAATTGCACCTCGGCCAGATGTGTTTGGTTGTCATTAACAAGCTTCTGGCACAATTCTGGTTGGGTATTTGACCATTCTTCTTGGCAGAATTGGTAGAGTTCATTTAAATTGGTTAGTTTCCTGGCATTGATCCAGCTTTTAAGCATAGTCATAAATTTTCAGTAGGGTTGATGTCTGGGTTATGGGAATGCCATTCCAAGCTTAAGATTAGCCAGCTGTATCCATTCCAAAACCAGTTTTGGTGTGTGTTTGGGATCATTATCCTGTTGGAACACACAACTGAGTCCAAGTTTCAACCATCTCGCTGTTGATTTGAGGTATTTTTGAAGACTTTAGAGGTGGTCCTCCTTCTTTATTACATCCACCTTTTGCAATGTACGAGTACCACTGGCAGCAAAACAACCCAGGAGCGTGATACTTGAGCCTCGGTGGTTCCTGGGTTGTTGCTGAACATCGCAACCAATTTCCTCTCATCTGAGGTGACCGTTTGGGTCTTCTTCCAGACTTTGGCAAATTGACGACACATTCAAAGAACTTTGGAATCTGCAGTTGTTTAGAAATGGCTCCAATAGACCTTCCCAACTCTCAGATCTTTACGGAGTTCCTTGGACTTTCCAATTGTCCTAAGTATTGGCCAGTTGAGTGCTGTTAAAATTTTTCTATGTTTGCAAAGAGAAACTAGCAGTTGTAGTCAATCATAATTAACTAACGAGAATAGGCTTTGGACTTATCACGTTAAAAGACAAAAAAATGTGTAGAAGCTTCAACGCCACCTTATTAAAAGATTTGAGTATATTTG
The DNA here is from genome assembly GCA_030220045.1 of Australoheros facetus. Taxonomy (NCBI): domain Eukaryota; kingdom Metazoa; phylum Chordata; class Actinopteri; order Cichliformes; family Cichlidae; genus Australoheros; species Australoheros facetus. Next base: position 12,215 of record JASGAU010347088.1, read on the forward strand.
AGTCTGTAATTTTGAGAATATGTTTATTAGATAAAATCCAAAATAAATTCAAGCTTTTGTGCCCAATTCTTGTTTAGTGTTTTTTAAGTCATTAAAGATGCTCTACAATCATTCCACCTCAGAAAAGGAACATTTTAAAGAAATAATTAAAAGCTTAAAATTATCATGACTTCTGTGGCTGTGATTACTTCTGACCACAACTTTTTCACTTTTCATTTTTCATCATGCTTGAAAAGTAACTTCAAAATACTGTGTCAAGACACGCACATCCACACCAAAAAAAAAAAAAAAATGGTGCTTGGTCAAAAATAAGTTTGCTCATGAAAAGAATCAACAGCTCAAGCCTTTATATCCTGATGGGAGTAGTCTTTTAGAGGATTTAAATGTTACACAGTTACCACAGCCATACGGAGAGTGGATACACAAGTGTGTCCCAGGTGTTTCCAAGGAGAATGTCAAACATGTACAACATGGCAGTGCTGGCACTGCTGTGGCTGTTGAGCTCCAGAGAAGACCAACAGGTAGGTTTCTTCAGAGGGAAAGGCAGGAACTCCAGAGAATTACTGGGAAGCGGTAAGAAGTAGGTAAGAAATAGGAGTTACTTTGCTCCTAATTACCACTAAAGTGGAGCCAGAGATCTGGCAATGAATCACTGCCATATCCCATCCTTAAGTACCCCATGCTGATGAGGGACATGAGTTGCAGGTGTTCAGGAATGAGCCTGGGAAAGAGCAGCTCCACCAGCCTCTCCACATGAGAGCAAGGGAGAGAGCCAAAGTGAGAGTTAGGAAAGGATAGAAACAGGAAAGACCCCAGCCTGCCTCAGATCCTAACAGAAACATCAGGCAAACTTTAAAAAGATGGAAAAGATTGTATGCACTGCTTACATTGAAGAACTGAGTAATGTTAAACTTTTCAAGCACCAGAGCAGGCACCATTCAGAACTTCAGCTAGCGATTCAATTCACATTATGAAAATATCCAAGAAACTATGGTAGTTATATGTGTAGCCTGATATTCAGCATCAAGATGAGGGAGAAGTTGATCATTCTGGTAAGTAATCACCAGGAAGTGTATGAACAAAGTGAGTAACAAGCAGAAAGTTTATATAATGCTAACCTGCTAATTTGAACTCTGTTAGCTTTCTTTGTGATTGGTTGTTGTCCTTATGACGAGCTCCTGGGATGCTAGGCATGCCCACCATCAAGTACTGCACCAATGCCTAAGTTCGAATCTTCAACCTATGGTTGACTCCACAGTAGCAAAGTCCAGCTTTTATAGACAGCCAATGTATTAAACTCACTACTGTTAAATGCATAAATGAATAATCAAGCAAAGCACCCACAAAAACTAGTTAAAAAAATACTTCAAATAATGAATTTAACACTATGCCATTATTCCTAACCCTTACGGCGCACAAACCTTAGAAAACATTAAAAAGAAATTTTATGACATCTGATTTTTGATTTCTATTTAATATATCAATTCTTGCTATCCTTATTAGTCATATCTTTCTCCACCATAAGTGGTCAGACTGAAGCCTGAGGCCTCGGCACTCCTCTTGATGAGCTGGCTGCCTTAAAACACACATAATGTAGCCTTAGGGTGAGACTAACAACATCTGAACAACAGCCACAGGAGGTGAAGAAGCCGATGGCAAACGGAGGGGGATCTCTGATAAGAAAAAAAGAAGAAAGTAAGAAAAACGTGGTGCTTGTATCTCAGTGCTATTAGAAAGTGATGTTTTTCATCGTTGTTGTTGCCAAGACTTTACTGTCTTGTAGTTCAGATATTCATGTATGTAAAATATTTATGTAGTTCGGCTTTAAATCTTCTCTGAGTAATTTCACACATTGATGGCTTCCAAATGCAGGTAGTATGAAATGGCTTGATGATTTTCAGGATTGCGCTGAAGTTCTTGTAAACCAAAGTCTTAAGCTGAACATTTCTCATTTTCAGCTGGTGAGAAGAATATTTTTGTGAGTGATGAAGTTTTCCATTTCAAGTTTTGCTTTATTGCTGTGTGCAGATGCCAAAATAACACCTAAAACCTGAGAAAAGTACACTAAACCAGGCCATTTAAACTCACTGGAGATGTGATGTTTGACAGGAGGTTCGGGCCTGTAATTTATAAACCTATTGCTACATGGAAACTTAGAAAAATAGTTATCCTCTTGGGAAGCCAAGTACATCAATTTAAATTCTCATATATCAGAAAAAAATCATTTCTGACCTGACATTCTCATTTGTGGTAAAAGCTGAATATTGTGCGGTCAGCAATCCCAGTGAAAATATTCAAACACACTACACTGCCAGAAGTACTCACACCCATTCAGACCACTGAATTTAGGTGTTCCACTCACTTCCATAGTCACAGGTGTATAAAATCAACCATCTAGGCATCCAGACTGCTTCCACAAACATTTGTGAAAGAATGTGAAAAAAACTAACTCCAGCATAGTACTGTGATAGGATGCCACCTGTCCACTCATGAAATTTCCTTACTTCGAAATATTCCTGTCAACTGCTAGTGGCATTATAAAAAAGTGGAAGCGACTGCAACGACAGCAACTCAGCCACAAAGTGGTGGGCCACGTAATATGCCAACTTTTCTGCAGAGTCAGTCACTCACCTCTAAATTTCACGTGGCCTTCATATTAGCTCAAGAGCAGTATGCAGAGAGCTTCTCGGAATGGATTTCCATGGCTGAGCAGCTGCATCCAACCCTTACATCACCTGGTACATTGCAAAGCGTGGGATGCAGTGGTGTAAAGCATGCCACCACTGGGCTGTAGAGCAGTGGAGAAGTATTTTGTTGGCGTGATGAATCACGTTTCTCTATCTGGCTCTATCTGGCTTTGGAGGTTGCCAGGAGTAGGGTACTTGTCAATCTGCATTTTGCCAAGTGTAAAGTTTGGTATCGGGGGTATTATGGTGTGGGGGCGCTTTTCAGGAGTTGGGCTCAGCCCATTAGTTTTCAGTGAAAGGAATGCTTCAGCAACATTTGGAACAGTTCAATAAAAATTACAGAGTTTTTTCCCCAACATTTTTGTTGTGAAAACTTCAACAATGATACAATAAATCTGTTATTTAATGAACAGATCCATGTTTGTAAAATTACAGACATTTTTTGTGCCATTTTATACTCAATGTGTCAAATGTTGCGTATGTATTTACGGAAATGGACTAGAATTTAACAGCTTTATCTTTCAAATAATCATGACATATTTGGGAAATTATGTTACATTTTGACTGTATGTTTACAGTCCTTTTGTGTGGAAAAAAAAATTTAAAAATCATGTTTATGTGAGTGCAAATGGTTGCTGTGTTAGCTCGCAGCCTGCGACATGCTGGCAACCTAAGGTGTACCCAGCCTCTCACCCTATGTCAGCTGAGATAGGCTACAGTTTCAGTCGGATGTGTGGACGGTGACAAAGGAGATGACATCAAAGGGGGAGTTGGCCAAAATGATTATTAATATCTATATATTTTTTATGGGTGAATTGACGTTATGATTCCACCCTGTACTATGGAAAATCTTTTCAAGCACTTTTTTGATAAACTTGATGATGATGAGTACTTGTACAAACATGGTGCGCCACATCTGCAGGCTTGTTTTATACACAGACACTGAGCCCTGTTGACAGTGTGTTTAGTAGCCTTGACAAAAAGACTTCTGATTGCACTTTACAGGTTTTTGACATTTCTTCGACAGTAATAACATGCTTTTGTCTGCCAAAAGTACACTTATGTGATGTTATAGGCGGCCTGTCACTTTTACACAGCCTTTCATTTTTCTGCTGGCTGACTCATGATTGACATGATAAAGGCTAAAAAATTGTTACTCATTGGACACAGATAATCAACATCTGGCACTGTGAAGATGTCTTTATCTTTTTCTTTTGGATCTTGTGAAAGATAGAACAATAGTATTTGTTTTAAACTACAGGAATAATTTGTCAGGGAAAAATGTCAAAAACCTCGGCGGAAGGAAGTGGAGGATGCTTTTTTCTTTGGAATGTGCTTTCCATGTACCTTTCATAACTCTTGGCAAAGACTGATTACAGTGAGAAAATGTGCTGGAAAATCAAACAATAAAGGCTGTGACTTTTAGTCTACTAGTAATTTGGTTACCTTTAGCTGTCATCATCCTGGGGTTTGTCCCAGCATTTTGTGTTTTGGACTTTTGTTCAGTTTGTTTCTCACCTTTGTATTTCTTAATGTATTTTATTTATATGTTCTTGTTATTTGGAGTTTAGTGTTTCTTGCAGGCCTCATATCCCCTCATGTCTTATCTGAGTGTCTGTGTGTTTGGGTTCCTTCTCTGCACCTGCTTCCCCGTGTTGTGTCATGTTCACGTTTGTGTAATGTTTGACCACTTCCTGTTGTAGTTTGACACTCCCTTGCCCCTTGTGTTTAGTTTCACTTCCTGTGTGTCATTAATCTCATTTGGTTCACCTGTTCTTCCCCGCTGTCTCCACTCTCCCTAATAACCTTGTGTGTATTTAAACTCAGCATCTCAGTTTTTTTTTGTTCCTTTTTGCATAGTTGTCAGTGTTGCTTTGAAGCTGTGTGTGTGTGTGTGTGTGTGTGTGTGTGTGTGTGTGTGTGTGTGTGTGTGTGTGTGTGTGTGTGTGTGTGTGTGTGTGTGTGTGTGTGTGT
>JASGAU010347090.1:0-10103 GCA_030220045.1 Australoheros facetus
CCCCCACCCCCCACAAAAAAAAACAATCTGAATAAATTGTCTGCATTCTTATGCAATAAATTGCACAAAAATTCCAGTTGTAGCAAATATGACACAAATTAAAACTCAGATATGCAAATTTATATTTATTTATTTTTTTGTTTTGTCAGAAGGATCAATACACACTCCAGTTTCATAAAATTTGAATTTTCTGGGAATTATTTCATGGTTCTGTCACAGCCTTTGATGGTTTTGTTGTGGCTTTGGAGTTGGACAGACTCCAGGCATCATCTGTGTAAACTAAAGTCACTGTAGCATCGCAAACTGTAACATAGTTTCCAAAATTATCAGGTTTAGGAAACAGGCAAACAGTGTATTGCACTATAGTCAGACATTCTGTACTTAAGTAGAAGTACAGATACTTGTATTAAAAAACAATGGTAAAAGTTGAAGCACTGATTCAACTTCTTTACTCAAGTAAACATGAAAAAGTACAGGCTCTGAAATGTGTTCAAAGTAAGAAAGTAAAAGTAACTGTACCAGCTGTTTTTGTGCAAAGATAACTGAACCTTGTGCTATATTAATATAATAATAAAACAATATAAGTGCATGGGAATACAAACTCTATTTCAATCTAAATTCTAATTCTCATGAATGTACTCAGCTTGAACACTGTTGTGTAAAACATGAGCAGAGACAGTGGCGAGAGATCACTTGTAATGGAAAAGAATCACAATTAACAATAATTTATATTGAGAGCTCCAGTAGATTTTCTTTGTGTACAGGCTGAGCTGTGCTGCTGTTTTACTCCTCTTTGTGGATTTAAACAATTGAACTCAACAAAATGGATGCACCAATAGGATTGTCTTTTATGTGTTATTGTTCCCTCTACGTAGACTCAAGATTCATGTTTGAAGGCGCACAGTGACATCTAATGATAGCTTCCCTCAAATGTCTTAAACCCAAAGTTCTGAAAATGGAAGGAGTCGAAAATTAAAAGTTGTCAGAAAAATAAACCCTCCAGTAAAGTACAGATACCTGAAAATCCTACTTAAGTACAGTAGCAAAGTATTTGTATTTCATTACTTCCAACCTCCAAACTAAAGTGGGCCAGAACGATGTGGAATAGTGCACCTTCAGTTAATGAGTATTTAAAGCTGATAGGCAGTTAAATACAAAATGTCAGGTAAGTTCATTTTTCATGTGCTGCAGTCTGGTGGTCCTTTTAGCTGGTGCCATGGAGACAGGCAAGTCTCCACATTATCCCTTCCTGCACAGGCTGCATGATCATGTGTGCAGATACCAATAAAATTGTGGTTGTGGTACTTGAACTTGTAGCTAGTGCTGAGGAAGTGCAAAGAGTTTAACATTTTCAAACTGGCAGGTAATTTCAAATGCAATGTCTGCTAAAGAGGGGCAGGCAAGGAAGATGAGAAGCTTTTCTACAGTAAGGACTGCTCAGCAAGTGACATTTGATAAGCTGGAAACTTAAAGCTTACAAGTAATGTCCATATTTGTGTGGATCTGTGCATAATGTGTTGCCTAAGTTGTGCAGTTGTTTCATATTGAGAAATGTCTCTGGACACAAAAGATAAAAAAATTCCATGTTATTCAAAGGTTATGCATGACAGTGAGTGCAGGTTAAACTGGGTTGTTTGCAGTATTGTAGGTCAGTTTGCAGTGATGGATGTTGTACTGTTGCAGGGCAGACTGTTTAGGCCACTGCTATGTTAGAAAATGTACTGTCCTGTGCTTTTCTATTCAATTTGAGCACTCAAAACACTTTCTCACTACAAACCTCATTCACATACAATCAGTTTTGCCCAACATTCACACACACTCCAATGGATGCATCGGGGGCAGCTCGGGGTTTAGTATCTTACCCAAGGATACTTCAACATCCAACCTAAAGGGGCAGGGGGAACTCCAGGTCCTGGGTTGCAGCAGAGATATTATAAGAACAACACTGAAAGAATCCTTTATTGGAATTTATGGGAGAAGTCTCTAATAGTAAAGTTGGTGGTAGAAGTAAAACATTAAGGAGGGAAAAGCTCTTAAAAGCTTATTTGTATGCAAAGTCAGCAAACTTTTTGAGGATTTGTAGCAGATTTGATTGAATATTCTATACATTCAATTTGATGGTGCTGTTGACCTTTGAAATAAATTTGGATGATATTTCATAATAACCGTCCAAATAATAATATAGCTGCTAAGTAACTTCTATCAGCTGATGATGTTCTTTAGCCGGATTCCACCTTGATACTGGCTACAGGTGGTTGACAGTAAATTTAGCATTATTATTATTTATTGTACTCACACACTGGAAAAATTTCTGTTTCAAATGGCTTTGACGCAGCTCAACCTCAAGCTATCGTATAATTTAGTAAGAAGGCTACAACTGTGATATTTTTGGGAAAGGTTATTTGAATCCATGTCGCAGCTGCACCTGATGAGCACTGAATACAATTATTTAGTAAGTGCCTGACACCGATTAGTATGGGTGGCACCGTGTGTTTCATTTAATGATGTTTGAGCGTGCTGATTTTCTGAAGCTATGATTTGGCTAAGTTTGAACTCTACAAGCTGCTCCAGAGCAGCGGAAAAACCAAAGGAAAGCACTGAAAAACATCCGATCTGACTGCTTAAAGACTTCCAGTTTAACAGATGTATCTGTGTTACCTTATAAACCTTTAAAATGGCAAGTGAGCCTTAGTTTTATTGCACTTTCTCCTGTGAGCTGCAGCAACTCTGTCTTTTAAATCAAGTCATTAATATCTGATGGATTTTTTGTTTTTTTTAAGTATGGTCAGTGCAACATAAGAAACCTAATTATTCAGATATTCAAAGTGCGACTGATTCACTCACTGCTGCTCTGATTGTAAATGGAACCATCAGACAAATCCATCAGACAACAGCGTGTTATTTATTAGGTCCTGACGAGAAACTCATCATCAGGTGTTGACACAGATGTGTAATCTCCAGTGATTAAATTGTTTTTTTCTCTACACAGTGTGCTTTTATCTTTGCCAACCTAAAAGTTGTGACCAGCATACAGAAAAATCCTATTTTATGTTTTATGCTTATCTCTTCCAATGTGTTATCCCTCAAGGCCAAAGTGTGCTGGGACAAGGACTAGCTTTTTACTCTGTAATTGTTTTCTTCTTTCGGAAAACAAGAATGGTCAGCCTTTCAGAATCTACCAAGAAAGTCCCCTTGAAAAGTAAAAGCAATTCTTCCACAGTACAAACAGTGAATATACAATACTGTAGTTCAGATCAAATCAATGAACAGCATTCTGGCCTTTCATCCCCTTTTGGTTTAATTATACCCGCTATCCTGCACTACCTCAGGATCCACAGGATCACAGTCGGCTGCTGTCAGTTATGTTATGTTACCTCATTTGGAAGTGATTGAAGCTGACATCCTAGGTGTGTTAAACCAATTGCCCTTTCCCCTTCCCCAGCTGGGAAGAAAAGCACCGAAAGTGGTGCTGCAGCACTAGATGAAAGAGCAATTTTTTTTTTTTGTTCTGTTTTTTTAAAGATCTGATGGGTACACTTGTTTGCTGAGGATGATGAGCGCCTTTCAGTACAGAGCATCACAAGCGGTTTCAAAAAGATTAAATAATTTAATGAGAAGTCTTACGATGCAGCCCTTCAACCTTTTAAACCAAATACATTGTAAAGATGGACGTACACTGATGGCATCTTTCAAAACAAACGCTTAAAATGTCTCCTGAGTGCAAATATAAAAATTCAGCTGTTCCTCTCTGCTACAAAGTTACAAAAATGATTTACTTTTCTTGGCTCAAATGTCCAAAGTTCTCTCACAAATGGAATTCCACAGGTACCTTTGGGCTCTCTGTTGTCACAGAGGTTGATTTCCTTTAGGCAAGACTGATCGTTGCAGTGCTGTGAGGTTAACCTACCAGAGTTAGAGGTTAGAGGATCAAAAATAATATAAAAGAGCTGTCTACTCAAAATCCACTCTCTGAAAAATGGGCTCACCTTTCGCTTATTGACCTTTGTTTGATTTTCTTTATTCTTTATACTGAGTGTTGCTTTCACCCTTGTAGATTGCCATACATATTTATATCCAATAACGCCGCTATTTTGCTTTTCCCAAGAAAGGATTACCAGTTGGGCTGTGCACTAATAAATGAACTAGTAAGGAAAATAAACTAGCACATAAAACTGTGGGTGTCAACCAGGTAAACAACAAAATCCTGCACTTTACACTTTTTTTAATGCACTACAAAAAAGTACGTTTAAAGAGAACTACGAAAAAAAATGAATATATACAAAATACAATACTGTTCCCTTAAAAGTAAATACTGCTCAGAGACTGAGCTGCATTGGCAGAGGTTTGTCAGTAGAAATCAAATGAGGGGGCACAGTGACCTTTTAGAAGGGGCGCCCATCAAAGTTGGTTCATTCTGTTTCTGACAAAAGCCATTTTAGCTCCTCTCCCTCTGATTGGCTGCCCCTCACAGACAGATGGTTTGAAGAGGAGGCGTCAGTCAGCGCTGCATGTCTGAGATAACCACATTTAGTGCATCAGTTCTCTTTGACATAGAGTGTGAAAGCCTGAGTTCTGGGCTTTGAAACTTTGGCCATTTTTTATATGAGCAGCCACTGCTGTAACAGTAGTATTGCACTTTAAAGTGGTCCTATTACACTTCTTTTTTCTATCATTCCAGAAAAGTCCCTGGCTCCAAAAAATCACTAAATGACTTGTATAATTAATTAGGAGGTAAGCTAAATTCACTCCTTCTGAACACTCCTTCTGCTGGAGATTATTTTGAAAATTAATTCACTAATTAACTAAATATTAGGCCTCAAACAGATGTATGTTTCAAGGTATGAGTGGAGTGATAGACGAGCCATTTGGATGAGGCAGGCTGGCAGGATGATCCAATAGTGAACTCAAGTCACCTCCTCGTCCTATTTGGATTCAGTTGTGATATAATGACATCATTTATTGGTGGGCTACAGAAAATGTATAGCCTACTCCTCTTGTCAGCTTGTTCTTTATTTTTTCATACTAACAGATCCTTAAAGTGTTTTTTGGTATTTGTTATTGCTCTCCAGTTTTAATGTATGCTTGCTGTTACATAATATATTGCCATGTCTGCCCATGTTATCTACGCTTCCTTCAGGCTTCTCTCTCTTCCTTCACCCTGTTTCCCGTATTTTGAAGATTTTGGCTCCAGCCGCAAAAGATGGGGTTGACGACAAAGCTTTTAAGGCTTCAGTTTGGCTCCAGTGCAAACCACTGACCAACTTTATATATGGGGTATAGTCTGTTTGCTTTTTGGTGCTGCACAGGCAGTGCACTGTGGGTTGTTTGCTGAATACAGCTGCCTGCTGAAGCTGAAAACACTGGAAGCAGCAATGAAATGGAACCCAAACAGTGTGTAAAGATATATCACAGAGAACTGCGTGCAGAGTCAAATAATGACTGCCTGGTTTTCACAGAACACCGTCACTGTTAAATTACTCTTTAATCAGAAGAAAACTGCAGATTTGAATTGTTTGTACAGACTGGGTTACAGCTGGACACATTTTTAAGCGGTAGATGAAAGTTTCTAAATGTCCACATCCTTGTGGTCCAAATAGGAAGCAAACAGGAAGTGTCAAAAATGGTTTTGGCTTTCGGAGGCCGAGGAGCCCTCATTGGAAATAACGAAGTGTGGCTTTCCCACCTAGTGTTCAGCTTGCTCAGACACAGCAGGCAAAGGTAGTTTATAATCAGGTTGTAGAAATATATAATCTTGTTTTTCATGAAAACTAAATAACTGGTTATCCAGCAGTGGAAAAATACAATAACTCCAAAGACTGCAGGGTGGTCACAGACCTTATTAATTGCATTTTACATCAGAAATCAGTTCATTCAAGCGATAAAAAGTTTTTCCTCTCCTCCTCACACCCCTCCTCATCAGCTGTCTCCTCTTCTTTGCTTTAGGAAACAGAATTGGCATCAGATCCACTGTAATTTATTTTTTCTAAAACTTCTCTTTTTTCCTGCATCTGCTCACCCTCATAACTGATCCATGGTGAGACTCCAAAAAAAACAAAATCAAAACAAGCTGTTTCATCACAATGTCCGTGAGATTTGAAATTTGGTTTTTTAAATTTATTATAGGAAAGAGAATAACACATATGTCTTCACACATTTAGCATTTATATTGCATTACATTTAGATTACGTGCAGTTTCATGGTGCAACAAAGCTGATGTGCTCTTTTTTTCCTGAGCCGTGCATATCCTGTAATTTCCATCCTGCCCATTTACTTTCAAAGGTGTAATCCCAACATGGCAGCAATTTTACTACTTTGATGCAAATTGTTGACTGAAAGGCACGGCAGTGAGAGCGATTTAAATGACAGAGTACGCATAAACTAGGTAGAACCTCAGGTAGAAGGAGGGTAATTTTCATGTGACTCACCGTCATGAATTGATGTGGGACAAAATTCAACCCATCACAGTCAAAAGAGAGGGCCTGATATAGCTCATCAAAGCACATCTCATCAGACAGATTCAGCTGACAGAAAGGGTGCCGAATCACAAAGAAAACACAAGATCAAAGACGGCCTGATTACAGGTTTATGATACCAGAGATTAGAGAATGATACTGGAGATATTTCTGTGCTCCTAGAACCCGTGTTAGATATCAGAGGAAAATGTAAAGCAACGATAAACTGCTCACGCAAGACAACCTCGCTTGTTGGGAGTTAACCTTTATTGTTAGAGCAAAATCGAGCTGAGATGAACATCACCAATCACTTTTGCTGATTTGAATAATTTTGTTCATTTCACACATTTTAAATGATGTAGGCTGGTAATTTTTATTTTTATTTTTTTGCAGTGGAAACATGCCATGTAGGATAAAGGCAAGCAGAGAGAAAGACGAGACAAACTGGACCAGATTAAAAAATAAAATAAATAAAGTTTCATGATTTTATGGTGCCTTTTCTTTTTCTTTTTTTAAATGTATGCAGACAGTCTTCTGCACTCTGCCTGGACATCCTCACCTTTCTGCACTCCTTCGAGGCAAAAAGAAAGGTTACTATTATTATTTCTATAGAGATCATCAAAGAAAGAATATGTCCTTCAGTAAAAGTAGCAATACCTCAAAGAAAAGCTGGCAATTTGCCAGCAGCCAAAGCAATCACAAAGAGGTTTTTGGTACAGTACCTTCTATGCAACAGATTTCAACCAGCGACTGTCAGGTCAAGGAATACACATATTTCTCTAGTGACCAGGGGTTGCCAAGGGGTTACTGACCAGTCTAACCTAGGCCTGTGTCACTGAGGTCAAAGAGGTTAGAAAATCATCAAAGCTAGCTTCAACAACGAATGTCTAATATAAAGCAATCTGTCGGGTACTTCCTGAGATATTTTACATATTAATTGCAGAACCAACAGAGACCATAACAACTGCATGAGCTTCAGGAGAAATCTGTCAATTTAATTTCACCAAAATTCACTTTATCCTTGTTGGAGTTCATGCACAACACTCTTCAAAAACCAATTACTCTCTATTTGGAACAAACAAAACTTCTTCTCTATTACAAAGATTATTTTTCATTTTAGGATTGGAGTTTCTTCGCCTTGTTTTGATTGATGTTTTCATATTGTATTTTGACTCATACATAATAGCGAGGGCGAGCGTGGAGTTAATGATCAAATTTAATTTTACTTTTGCATGCCTTCTTGTGCTCTGGTCTCACCTAAGTATCTAAACAGACTCATAAAAGGCCATTTTAATTGACACTTCCAGTATGAACTGTGAACTTTATCATGTCATTTTGACTCTTTATTTTACCTTCTCTCTCATTTTTTTTTTCAATTTGCTCTGATAAGGTAAAAACAGCTAAAAATGCTAATTAGACATGTTTTTGTTTTCAGTTTTAGTTTATTTTTTCAGTCTCACTCACCCAAGTCTGCCCACACTATTTCTCCAAGGATGCATGAAACCATCACGCCTTTACAGATGAGGCTCATTAATGTAGATTATTCTCCTAATCTTTTTTATAGCTCACAATAAACCAAGAGCAGTAAAAACCAGTGGGCGGATACTGTAATTTGACTTTCAACACTAACATCGCCATGGCTTTTGCAGTACTTGTGGGTCACGTGTACTCACTCCTAACAGGTGCACAGTAGCACAGCACTGACAGTCACCACATCAGATCTACTCTGACAGTTTCTCAAACTCTGCCAGGTGTGCTGAGTTATTACAGGGAGATTCAGCTCATCGGGCCTCCTTTGTTGCAGAGTTAAGAGGATTCCCTGAAAATAGTGATCCACAGCGACAAATAAAATTATATCAGGGAGCATGAACGCTGGTTAAAAAAAACAACAAAAAAACTGTAATGTCAATGTTTGTTGAGACTGCCATCAATAGAAAAGACTGAGACTGAGGGTGAGTTCCCAGTCTCAGAGTTTTTAGCTGGAATGCCCCACCAGTTGGATTTCCAACTCGAAAAGTTGGAGCAACCCCACTTAATATTCCAAGATGGTGGCAGTGAACATAAACCGCATTGAAACTGTGAAAGTTTTAGTCCGTGCTGCCACTGTTGTGTGTTTGTCACTTGCTAAATAAGCCACTTGCAGAGCATTGACAAGGCGGTCTGTGAATATGCTGCAGCAGTGTTTTAAGCGTTAAAAAAACACTTTATTGCTAGATGCATGAATGAGATACCATGCTAAGGAGCAAAACAAATTCTGTTTTTCGTTACTTTTCCAACTTTACTGCTGGAACTTAACTTGGGAGTGACATTACTCCCAGTTCTGACGTTTGACTTCCGAGGCAAACGGAACGCAGGGTTGCTGGAGAAACTCATCTGCTGAGTCCACAGAGCCTCTTTTAGTGCAACTGAATGCAAAACCGAACTAAATGGATCCACCTCTTGCTGAAACTGGCATGCATAACTTTACACCTTAATGCAATTTCAATCAGTGAGCCATTCAAAAATTCTGTATTTTGTCATCTGGAGGAAAATTAGACCAAAATCCGTTTATACCAGGCTGTTTATCTCTGCCGTACAGGTGAACCAGAGCCGGCCCGAGGCATAGGCGACATATGCGGCTGCATAGGGCCCCCTGACCACCAGGGGGGCCCCAAGCTTGCCCACATTTGTCATTAAACTTTTTTGGTTTGTTTTAATTTTTTTTACAGATGCCAAAGAAGAGACTATTATAACTGTCCAGATTTGTATACTTGTAACAGCACTAATTTAATGAGTAGGCTACACTCCAATATTTCTGTCTCAGACTGATGCTGAAAAGCTAATTCATGCATCTGTTACTTCTAGGCTGGACTGTTGTAATTCATTATTATCAGGCTGTCCTAAAAGCTCCCTGAAAAGCCTTCAGCTGATCCAAAATGCTGCAGCTAGAGTACTGAAGGGGACTAGAAAGAGAGAGCACATTTCGAATACGAATACGAATACCTTTATTCTCCCATATTGGCTTCTCTTCATTGGCTCATAGTACCGTATCACCCCAATAGAGCACTTTACTCTCAGACTGCTGGCTTACTTGTGGTTCCTAGGATACTTAAGAGTAGAATGGGAGGCAGAGCCTTCAGCTTTCAAGCCCCTCTTCTGTGGACCCAGCTCCCAGCTTGGATTCAGGAGAGAGACACGCTCTCTATTTTTAAGATTAGGATGACTGTTGGGTTTTCTCTGTAATCAATGTAGGGTCTTTACCTTACAGTATAAAGTGCCTTGAGGCAACTGTTTGTTTGAGTTGGCGATGTATAAATAAAATGGAATTGAATTGAAAAATTGAATTGAAAAGGCTGAAACTGTAATACATCCTAAAAAATTAATCATCAACTTTAACCCTCCAGCATTAATAACGATTAAGTTTAGGGGACAATGAAGTGGTATGAACGGGGCCCCAAATCAAATCTGGTTTAGGGCCCCTTCAAGGCTTGGGCCAGCTGTGAGGTGAACATTTCACTGTGGGGATTTATAGGAATTGACTCACAGTCAGCAGGCTGACCAGTTTAATTTTCTCTCTGTTTTCTTGGTCTTTTTAGTGCCAAAAGTTGCAATGTTGTCTGTGTGTGTGTGTGTGTGTGTGTGTGTGTGTGTGTGTGTGTGTGTGTGTGTGTG
>JASGAU010347093.1:0-16875 GCA_030220045.1 Australoheros facetus
CTCTGTATTATTGTAGGGTCTTTACCCACAATACAAAGCGCCTTGAGGCGACTGTTTGTTGTGATTTGGCGCTATATAAATAAAATTGAATTGAATATTTCATTTCAGAAGCACAAAACAAAAAAAGACTAGCCAAGTTGTTCAAATTTAATTAATTTAGTTTAATTTGTATTTAAATTTCCTAATTTATTAATGTATTAAAAAATAATACAAATGATGTGTGAAAATGTGCAACTCGATCTTGGGTCTCTGGTATTAGCCATCCAACTCCTCTAAACTCCAAACGCAGACTTTTCTCACCCAGTTAAAATGGAAATCAATGATTTTGTTTGCATAGATGAAAATCTGGACATATGACAGCGGACAGACGAAAAATAAGGAAGCTTTTGTCCACCACTGAAAAATATTTTTTTCTTTGCCATCCATAAGTCAAAATTTAGGGTTATTATCTGGAAATTTCAACTTAATACCTAGAAATTTTGAGTTACTCAAAAATGTCAAATAAGTTTATAACAGCTGAAGAGTGGGATGTTTAGAAGCACAAAGGATCTACTGCCAGATCCTGATCCATCTGAATGTTAGTGATAGTTTTCCACATGGTTGTTGTAAAGATCTATTTTTGCTTGGATTGAGTCAAGTCTGTGCTGCCTCGTGGTGTTTGTAAAGTCACTGTGAATGTCTTCTGACTGCTCTTTTACTCGTTGCTCGTACATTTATTTCCAGGGTTTTTATATTTTTAATATATTGATAAAATTATTATTACTGTTTACTCACTTTGATTTGCTTTGATTTGAACTATGTTGTTTATGTGGATTTTTAATGTTTTCCTCGACTGACACTGAGTAGACTCCGCTGCCTGTTAAACATCCACAGCTTTTAGGCGTCTTTCAGGGCTCTTGAACTTCAACTGATCAAAAAGACAATGAGGATTTTTTAATTTGACTTCCATGAATCAAACCTGTTTTCACACGACTCTCTGAGGTCACAGTGTGTACGTTTCTGTGGATAAAACAGCGAAGACCTTACACAGAGCTGCACACGTCCTTCATCCTAATTAATGACTTCATTATTGAGGCTGATGGAGAGAAAACAAACTCCAGCACATTTCTGCAGCTTTTCGGCCTGCAGGCGAACACTGCTGCCTGTGTGAGCAGGTATTACTCATGTTGTGGGGACGTAAATCTGTTTACTCTGCCCTCATAACTTAAACCATTAAACTGCACTGTGCAGACCTGGTTAGAGTAAGAGTTTGGTGATGGTGGTTATGGTTAGGGTTTGGAGAAATGAATGGAGGTCAATGCGATGTCCTCTAATGTGATGGAAATGTGTGTGTGTCCAGGATAAATTCAAACACACACACATACATAATAAATTAAGATATCCCAGCTGCTAAATGAGCTCCCTCTGCTCTATAGTGGGGGCTTTGTACCCACACTGATTAATTTCACACATTTATTTTTGGTTCTCTAAGAATAAATTGTACAAATATACATCAGACACAGACACAGACACAGTGGGTGTACATTACAGCTGCATGCACAGCTGGGGTAATTTAAGCACACACACACACACTTCTCTCTGGACAGTTTCTGCTTTGGTGTGCTCAGTTTTTCAAACGTCTGTCCAGAAATTATTCGAGTTTTCTTCGACAGAGCGGACTTTCCTGGCCTGTGATGCTGTTCTGCTGCATGTTCTGTAGGTCATGTATGTTGTCCAGCAGCTGAGGGAGCAGCAGATATCCTGTATATGTGAGTGTCAGTGTAATGACAACAAAGCTGACCTGGGCACGATGAAGCTGGCTAACCACCCTCATGCTACCTGTTACTGTAACAGTGAACGTAAATGCTTGGGCCTGCTCAGGTCTGACTGATTTAAATTTCGTCATCAGAAGGGGCACGGGGGGTCCAGATGTCAGGGTGCCTCTCTGTTGTTTTTGTGACGGCACAAACTCGTCCAAGGAGAATTTACATTACAATACACCAACTATGCATGTGCGCCAGGTGGCCTAGTTCAAGTGGACTAGAAGTCTTACAGGAACGACTGCTCGGCCATCGTGTATCCAGCTGTCCGTGTCCCCAAAGGAGCATAATCAGAGCTTTAAAGGTGACAATCAGGGAACAGTCTGTAACATGACTGCAGTCATACTCAGCAGGATGCACTGATATTTAACCACGGACATTTTCAGGTTTCCACAGATGCATGAGGCTTCATGAGTGCTGAGGCTGATATTTCTTCCCATAAAACAACAATGAAATTAGCAAAGATTTGTATTCACACCTTTTCATTGTTGCACAGATGCCTGCTTTTAGGTAAATTCCAGTCAAGGTGTAGAAACATGGGCTGAACCTGCTGCTAACAGTGTGTGGGAGGGATTCAATATTTTTCTAAAAGTCACAGAAAATATTTAAGGGAGTGTAAAAGCAGGTGGAAACAAACACACACTCTCTCCTAGATGAGTGTTTTATTTTTTTTTTTCAGTCCAGTGGACAATTTAGAAAGCAGAGCTGCACATGGGACAAACTAAAACATATAAATGGTCCTAAACTTATTAAGGCATGTTTATGTACATGAGCTCTCCTGGTACTGACTGTATGTGAGAGCTGTAATGTAAGGGTTCATTCATGGAGCCTGGTAGCGCTGGTAGTCAGTGGAGTAGGGACGGGTGGAGCTGGTGACCAAGTTCAAAAACTGTTAGGTGATGAAAGGTTGTCAGAGAAAAGATTAATCATCAAAAAAGAAAAAAATATCTTTATTAACAGCTGCTTAAATCTCTCCTGCCATCCAAAATTCAGTGGAAACACTGCCCTCTAGAGGCAGAAACACTGCCCTCTAGAGGCAGAAATACCACCTCTACAGGCAGAAACACTGCCCTCTAGAGGCAGAAATACCACCTCTACAGGCCATACCTGTCAAGTTTTGTATTTAAAAATACAGGAAATTTTCCGCTGCTGAAAATGACGCCATCGCCTAATTTTCAAAATTGGTCATTTGCATGTAGTTGCAATCGAGGCTGTAGGAGAGAGGAAAAACATCTTTGGAAAGACAAAGTGTAGAAAGAAAACACCATAAATATGTCTTGAATTACAAATAAACTTTATGAAATAACTTAATAACGTTAATGCTTTGCCTAGACCCACATTACATTTTGTTCATTCATTACATTCAATTTAGTCCTGTATTGTTTAATGTTAGAATATCAAAATTAACGAAAACGCTGTGGGGTGTGACTGCTAGCTACATTCAACCCTCCTCCTTTATCTGGGCCACTGTTGCCAACTTGTGTAAGAAAACTCGCTGTCGCCTGTCTCAAAGGTTGATAAAGGCCGAAGTGAGGTCCGGGGATGGGAGCAGAGGGAGCGGGTAGGCAGGCTTGGTGTTTAAGTGAGGTTCGGGGGTTGGGGGTTGGGGGTTGGAGGGTGGAGTCGAAGTGAAGTCTGGGCGCTGCCACAAAACACGGCGACAGCGGAGGATTTCGCTGTTGCTTTTGGGGAAAAAAAAAAGTAGCTACGGGGGTCTGAAAAGCCGCTAAGTTGGCAACACTGACCGAGGTCCAGTTTTTTTTTCCTGGTTTGTTCCGGCTGTCGGCACTAACCTCGCAAGAACTGCCACCCAGGCTACTGCAGGTGGCAGTTCTCGCGAGGCTAGTGACAGAATACTGTGTGGAGCGGCACAGGAATAATTATTGTATTGAAATACGGGAAATTTACGCGAAAATAAAAATACGGGAGGACGGCGGGACAGAGTGGTAAAATACAAGAGTTTCCTGGCCAAAATGGGAGACTTGACAGGTATGCTACAGGCAGAAACACTGCCCTCTATGGGAAGAGTTTTGTTAATACTTTTGAAGTTTTGTTGTGTCATGATTTTAATGGAAATTTTGTGGAACAGTTTAGAATTTTTGTGGGGGTTTTTTTTGTCAGATATATGAATTCAGGTGAAAAATGGCATGAACTGGAATCACTCAGTGAGTTACAACAGATTTTTCCTATAAAATTTGGTGCCCACCAAAATATTTTAGCCATTCTAACAAAAGAAAATCAGCAGGACAGTGATAAAAGTACTTTTAACCAAATACAGGAACAGGAAGAAATTCTTTTGTGTTAAAAATTAAATTAAATCTCTGAGATAAAATGAGTAAATTCCAATGAAAAACACGAACGCAGCAGAAAAACCTATTGTAGAGAAAGCCATCAGCCATCGTGCTCGGCAGCACTCACCTCCACAGCAGTAGTGTGTGTGAGTCGCTCGGACCTGCTGCAGCAGACGCTCCATGGCCTCGATGTGTCCCCGCCTCCTCGGTTCCCGCCCGTCGCTCTCTCGCCAATCTGGACAAAGAACCACAGTTCTTAAATTTCAGTTGTTAACAGCTGTTAAATTTCATCCCCTTAGATCCCCTACAAATGTAACTGCAAAGGCTTCAGGTGACTCAGACTGTTTAGGTTGCCGTCCATATACCCATGAATCAGGTTTGTAATCAGATTTGGTTATCAATACAGTTTTATGGGAGTGTGTTGTTCTTGTTCTAAAATGTGCGCTCGCTCTCCGGTGCTGCACCGCAAACAAAATCACTGCTTTATGATCTTTGTAGTTCTGCAAAGACTGATTATCAGAACAAAATCAGTCTTTGAGGACTACCAACCAAGGTACCATCAGCAAGGACTAAAGACCTGTACACATTTAGCTCAGTTCAGTTTATTTATATAATGGCAAATCACAACAACAGTCACCTCAAAGGGCTTTATACTGTAAGCTAAAGACCCTAAAATAATGCAGAAAAAACCCCAACAATCTGATGATCCCCCACCAGCAGGATGTGGTGACAGCGGGAAGGAATAACTCCCTTTTAACAGGCAGAAACCTCTGGCAGAGAGGAGTAACCATCTACTATGACTAGCTGGGGGTTGAGGGAAAGTGTAGGGAAGAAGAAACACTCAGTGCATCATGGGAACCCCCAGCAGCCTAGGCCTATTGCAGTGTAACTAAGGGATGGTTCTGGGTCACCTGATCCAGCCCTAACTATAAGCGTAATCAAAACGGAAAGTTTTAACCCTAATCTTAAAAATAGAGAGGGTGTCTGTCTCTTAAATCCAAGCTGGAAGCTGGTTCCACAGAAGAGGAGCCTGAAAGCTGAAGGCTCTGCCTCCCATTCTACTTTGAAATACCCTAGGAACCACAAGTAAGCCAGCAGTCTGAGAGCGAAGTGCTCGGTACTATGGGTGATATGGTACTATGAGTCTTTAAGATAAGATGGGGCCTGATTATTCAAGAACTTGTATGCGAGGAGAAGGATTTTAAATTCTATTCTGGATTTGACAGAGACCCAATGAAGATTGTGAAAAACTCCATCATAAATATGCTTAAACTGGCACAGGCAACAGCGTGAATTTGTGACAGTTACCTGTGATTTGTGTCGTGACCCCATTCACTGCAGGAACATGAGGTAACATTAACACTTGTGACAGCTACCCTCAATAAGCTCATCCTCCATTTCTGATTGTCAGTGGCATCAGGAGAATCCCAGCTGACCATTTTCACGATGCAGCGTGAATCAAATTTTTTGCTAGACTAGTGTAATGTTCGCTGGTGTGGACTCATCAGTTCATGTCTTTGCAGAGACATTTTATTTAATCCTGTAATGTGATTCATGAGAACACCAACCTCAGAGGGTTAACCAGTAACTGAAGGTGACTTTTGTTCAATTTCCTGTCTCCACAGCACGGGTTTTATCACATTCACCTGACATGCGAAAGGTCCACATTTTGCAAGCAGGAGGAAATACGAGCCAGTAAAATCTGAAAGAAATCAAAAATCAAATCCATCCCCTGTGACGACCTCTCAGGAAAACGAGCAGCCTAAACTACCCACAGCTCCTACCTGCTTTCAAGTCAGTGCAGACTGCCACGCTTTCAAATCTAGTTTATAGAAAAGATAATTAAAAGTCTAATAAAACTGAGCAGATACAGTCAAACAAGAACGGCTCCAAAAATATGTTTTTGTGTGTGCGCAAACCTAATGAATTAATGGATGTCAAGCATCTTTAGAGGTGTAGTCGTGCTTTCACTCTATTTAAAACAAACACCCACACACTTTCTGTCCTCTGCTTCTGACATATGCACACACACACACAGACACGCACAAAGGCAGAGATATGTGTGAAATACACACAGCTCAAGGCTGAAGCTCTCAAATGTGCAGAAGAAGAGAAAGCGAGTCGTGACAGAGTGATGAAATCGATTTTCCCGACTCGAGGACGTCAGAACAGGATGTTCACATGATTCACAGCAGACGCACAATTCAGTCACGACCACAGGAACAAACCCTGAAGGTTCAGACTCTCCAGAAACTTCCAGTTTTAGGTGACAATGTTCAGATTCATTTATTTGAGATTCTTTACAAGTCACCACCATCCTGCCTCTGCTCTCGAAGTATTTTAATTTGACAGACTTGTTCCTCTGAGTCATTCTGGATTTCTTTGATTCTTACAGGCTTTTCTTGCTCACAACAGACCTTTGACGGTGCACATAAGCATGACTGATCCCTCAGACTGTGCACAAAGAGCTCAAAGTTAAGGCAACGAGTCCATGTTAACAAAAGTCAGTGCATTTTGCTGTTATTTATGGCAATTTGATGAATAAAAATTATTAACCTTTGGGCTAAATACTCAAGACATTTAGTGATATTTGTTAACTTGTCTATGCTGCTGATACACAGCTGTGCTTTTCTGTTAAGCTTCTACTCCTGTTAATGTTTCACTTCTGTTCCTGATGGGAAGTCTTTAAATGTCCTCTACCTTCTCCCTGATAGAACAGAGGTTCCTGTGTTTGGCCCTGAGAGCTTCTCTGAGGTCCTCTGGTCACCTCACCAGCAACATCACATTACCTGCTAACAGTCTTGTGTTATTGTTGACCAGCACTTGAATTTTGAATGTCGAACTTTTAAGCTTATCCAGTCAGTTTCTTTCATTTTAGAAACATCTCAAAAACCAAACCTTTATTGACAACCAAGAAGTTGGACTATGTCTCACCTTTTATTAGTCCTGAACGAAACCAGATCTACTGACCTCCTTATACTGAAACTTATGGAGCATCCACACAGGAAAAGACTACACTGTATTAATGTCTAACTCCTCCCTGGATCTGTTACACTCCTCATTACTTTAAAGTTGAATGTGATGTGGGATCAACTTTTCTCAGCTTCGAGGGGAACCATTGAAGTGACTGCCAATGAGAGGCCAGGATACTGAATATATGAGTTACCTAGGCAACTGCAGACAGAAATGTCCACTACAAACCAAACATCAAATGCGACGTGTGAATATATTCCATATATGTTTGTATGTGGGAGGGGCTAGCTCTCATTTTAAGGTGGATGTGAGTCAAAGACTTTCCTTTAATTTCAGTAAATATCTGCAGAAAGAAAGATCCACGCACAAATTTGGCACAAAAAAAGTAAGTTTATTATTGATCGCTCCGGATCTGACAGGAAATTAAGTTTAGGGTTCTTCTTCCACATATTCAATAGGTGAACTGTTATCCACTAAAACAGCCTTTTCTGTGCTCCTCTGTCAGGGTTGTTACTTAAAAAAGTAATCCATTACATTTTAAAACATAATGCATTGCATGTAGGGGCAGCTGTGGCTGAGGTGGTACAGTGCGTTGTTCACCAAATTGAAGGTAAGTGGTTCGATCCCCTGGCATCATCCACAGGGTAAACGGTCCTTGCTCCTGATCTATCAGAGTGTGTATCACAACAATCGCCATCCGACACAGACTCACTGCAGTCACTCTCAGACAGGCTGGAAAAGGCTGCAAATAACTGCTGACTAATTTACAAACATATTCGTATATGAAAAAACATGGTTGCCAAGTGCCTATGTTATTTTGCAAATAAATTGCTGTCCTGCAGCAACTCCATCACTATTTCTGCAGGCATTTGTGTTTCTGAACTGTGAGGTTCTGGCTGGACTGTGAAAGCAGGCAGTTAATGTGCATTTCTAGGTATGATAATTGTTGTGCTTGAACAAAGAGATTGAGTGCAATTCCCAACCTGTCCTTATTCAATCGCACACAGATGCAGACTTTTATCTGGTTGCACCAAAATTGCATTGAAAAATGCAACTGATTGCAGGTGTTCGCAGACCTGGTCCACGTCTTTAAAGCAACCATTTCAAAGCCAAAGCGATTAGAAGTTCATTGCACACAGTCACAATAATTTTGTCCATGCTGTGGTCTCCAGCCACTGTTTTCTGTGTTTCTTCCACACACACCAGCACACACTCCATATCCTGAGAACACACACTGTCTAAGTATGAACACAAAGCTGACAGCAAAGCTGGAAACATGCTCAAAGAGCACTTCAGTAATTTTACTGTAGAAAATGGTACGGGTAGAGATGGAGTGTGTGATGCTCCAGGCCTGACTGCTCATCACTGCCTCTGTTACCTGATGAAGATCAGGCTCTGCCTGCCTGCTGGGGTCTGCACACACTCAGCTTTCACATCATTATGGGTCTTTGCTAGCTTTGTGTTAGCATGCTGTCTTTGCAGATGCTTGCAAAGAGTTCATGTTGTGCCAACAGCCTGGGCGTGCTCACTTTATACCATGCAGTATACAGAAGGCAGTATAAACATGTCTAGAACATTCCATAATCTTCCTCCTCCCTCCACAGGAACTGAAATCAGCTGATTGTAAGGAACTCCACCCATCATGGAGATAACTGTGGGATGTATGTAACTCAAGTAACGACATAATGGTTTGCTTACTAATTTATAACAGTAACCCAACACTGACTCCACCTCAGTGGTCAGATCTAACAATAGAACAGGCATGACTTCCACGCCACGCATAGCCTCACCATTGTCTACCATAAGAGTTCACTCTTATATTCACTCTTATATTCCTCTCCCTCATTGGGTCTGCTTGTCTTTAACTTGTTACCTGTTGTGGAGTTTCAGTGGATCACTTGCAGAACTTTCCACTCTTACTGAGACTTTTTCTGTAATTGCAACACACCAATTTATCCTGCTAGATAAACCTGTTTCTGGATGTTCTGTTTAAGTCCCTAACAGTGGTGGTTCTGTAATATTTACACAATGCATCATTCAGCAGAGGAGCAGAGGAATATAAAATCAGGCTGAAAAAGGCCTGAAACAGCTGCTGCATTGAGAGGTTAAACTCCAGAGTCAGTTTGAAGTCACAAAAAAAGCTGCAAGCTACTGAGATGGTGAGGTTAACGGAAAAACATAGAAAGAACTTACTGGATGGAGCTGCAGATGGAGGGAGGGAGGAGGCGGGTGGACCCCAGCCCTTCATGTTATAAGCTGACACTCGAACATAGTAGATCCGACCCTGAAAAATATAAACCCATCTGTTAATGTCAAGAGGCAAGTTTGGAGGAAAGAAATAACTTCAGGTGATAAGAACGATTTCAAGCATGTAAATGCTACAACTCCAAAAGTATGTGGACAGTTTCAGGGTGTGATGTTTGACATTGCAGCAATTTCGCCATACTAGTGTCCACATACTTTTGACTAAACTGTGTACCCTTTCTTCTTATCCTGTTTGCTGCTATTACTGTGTCAAGACTGTGTTTCATCCCTCAGATGTCCGTTACTGCGATGACTTTCAGCTCAGACTGAGGTCGTGTTCAAAGTGCTGTAAGAAGCGTTTACAGGTCTGAAGGAAGGAGAGCGTCTCCATGGCTTTTTCACAAAACCAATTTGCCTGCTTATTCATGCATTTAATGCTGGAACATTTCCGAAGTGCACATCTGAAAGAAATTTTCAAAAGGTTTGAAGAGATGTTGAAGAGACATTTCTTTGTTTTCTGTGGCAGCCAGTCCTTGAAAAATCACTCCTGACAATTATGTTTACTCTGTTTTATATCATCAGGACATTTGTAGAAATAAACCCGTTAAGAATTCTTTAATGCTGTAAAAGTTCATGAAAGCATAAGTGTTTTAACATTTGAAGAAAGTTCAGTTTTAAATGTCACTTTGCTGCTCGGCTGAATTTCGGTTTTAATTGGAGCCCCACAGGGCTGTGTGCTCAGCCCCCTCCTGTTCACCCATGAATCTGTTCATAGAGAGAAGAGCAGCCAGGTGAAGACTGCAGATGAAATCAACATGATCAGAATCATCAGTCAGATTAGAGGAGGCTTCATATCAGGAGAACTTCTTACAGAAAACCCACAGCTGAGTTCCTGAGCTGAATTCTTGTTAACTTCTATAGAAGAGCAGCAAAAGTTGCCTGAGTGGAAACATCACAAACTTCTACAGCAGTCTGCAGTAGGTGATTAGAACCAGGATCTAGGGCTGCAACGATTCCTCAAGTAAATCGACTGATTTGATTATGAAAAATTTGTTGCTTCAATGCTTCGTTTAAACTCTGCAGCACTCAAGTGTCACCAGGTAAGCGGAGGGTTTCACTCGCATTAGCAGCATTAAAGTTCTCCATCACTGCAACGGATTTCCGTCTTTGGAAAAACAACCCTTTGACACTGAGTGGATCATCGCTGACACATTTTTCCATGCCTCCACTGCTCTCTACACTCGTGTGTGTGTTGTGCTCACTGGGCTGAGAATTTCAGCTGTTAGATACTGGAACATGTCACTATCACCAGTTTGCCAGCGGGCGCTGCCATTAGCATTAGTGATCATTCAGTAATGACGGGAAAACCCCCCGGTCACACGTTAAGGTACCAAGGGGCTCCGGCAAAATATTTTGTATGCTTTAATCCCTGATTAGCGACTACAAATTAGTGTTAGTGGCAGTGGCGCAGTGGGTAGGCGTTGACAGTTCGAGCCCCTGTCCCTGCGCTGTGTTGTGTCCTTGGGCAAGACACTTAAACCACATTGCCTAACGGTAACACTGCTTGACCTCAGATGCTCGTCTCTGGATGAGTGATCTGTAATGATCATTTCGTTGTGTGCCTTGTGCGCACAAGGACAATGATAGACTTGCGACAGAAACATATTTTGGAGGACACGTTTGAATACAAAGCATTACAACATTAAGCTCAAACAGTCCCAAGTTTTTCAAAAAAAGGAAATGAAAGGAAACATTTTTCTAGCATCCAAAGCAGCAGCGCTGTTTCCACCATTAAACCTTTACTGCTGCTCCATTAACCTACATTTGTTTTACAAGTGTAGTTTCACAAAAAAACTACAGATTTTTGTTTCACAAAAAATCTGAAGTAAATCTACGGAAGTTAAAATATGCAGATAAACTGTTAATAAGACAAAAAGACATGTATGCTGTTTACCTTACCGGCTACAAATGTATATAGTGTTTTGATGTGTGTGTATATGTATGTGTATTGATATTGATATATATTTTATGTATATAGTGTTTTCTATTCTATTTTATTTCGTGTGTTTTATTCAACTTTTCATTTTTCTCTGTACTGAGCTGCTGTAATGTGCAAATTTCCCCGTCGTGGGATCATTACAGTTTTATTTTATCTTATCTTATCTTATCTTATCTTATCTTATCTTATCTTATCTTATCTTATCTTATCCGTTTACTCGATTAATCAGTGCAATAATTGATAAAATAGTAGATTACTAAAATAATCGATAGTTGCAGCCCTACCAGCGTCCATGTCCCAAACGTCAGAGTAGTTTCCGTCCTCAGGCTGTGAGACGGCTGAACTCCACCATGATCAGCAGATTTATCTTCATGACTTAAAGCTTTTCTGAGTAGCTTCTGGAATTTTTTTTTCTTTTTGTTTTAGCAAAACTAACTTATTCTGCTAACATATTAACTATTAGCTCCCTAAGCTCACTTTGCCTCCTGGCTAGAAAAAAACTACCTGCAGTTATTTTGAGCTGTGCTGTGAGCCAGTCATTTGTTGGTGTTTGTTATTACTGAGGAGCAAATGTAACATCACAGACTGATAGCTCCCATCTGTGTGGACATTTCACTTCTCACTGAGGTTGTTTTAAATCTTTTGGCAGTCATTTCCTGCTCTTTTGAATCTGACTGTCTTCTTCTTCTTTCAGCTGCTCNGCACAGTAGATCATCTGCTTCCATCTTAGCCCATCCCAGCATCGTCCTCTGTCAAACTCTGGCTATGTTACCAGCAGGTCTGTTCAGTAATCATTCCAGGACAGCCAAATATTTAAATCCCTCTGAACGCCTCGGCTCTGACACGATGAATTCAGTATGTAAATCAGAGCTGGTTTACGCTAATGTTAGAGAGTCTGAGAGGTTCTATTATTCACCCACAGAGCGTCTTCGGCCCTTTCAGTGTGTTCTTCTCTGAAAGTGTTCAGGGCCACTGTGAAAGTTGGTTGCTGCTCTAAATGGCAAACAGCAGATGTGGCTCAGTGTATGCAGCATGCAGTGAAAACGAAGGACTGCACAGCCTACAAATATCACAGATGCCAATCAACACACACAACAGCAGAGCTGCAGGAAAGAGGAAAGACTTTACCAAGATTAGAAAACACATGACTGCATCCAGCATGATGTAACTGAACACATCCATCACAATGAGGGGACACAGGGGCAACACAGAAACAGTAAGAACATGAAGCACAGCACAGAGCTGAAGCCCAGAAGACAGGACCTTAATGGTGGTGATGCTGGGGTCATGTGACCATGATGTAGTTTGTTTATAACCAAAGCTTCTTGTGATTGCAATTAAGACTAAAAATCCCATAAAGGTGGCATCAATTTGTGGAGATGATCTTGCTGAAGAAAACAAATTGTATTTCCAGCAGTTCATTTTCTACAGTAACTTAAAGCTGAAGCTTTTTATTGGCCCTCAGGCACACCTGCTTCCTCAGGTGACTCTTTTCTTCCTGTAAATTTACAGCTTTAACCACTGAAAGTCTCTCTGCAGCTTCTCAGTTGCATCCAAAGCGAAAACTCCTGAACTAAACACAGCACACTGTGGTGAAAGTGGAGCAGACAGACTGCAGTTTTTTGTGTTCTGGTCTGATAACTGTGTGGAGGAGGGATGCTCTTGTTACCGTGGTGAGGCCACTGATGGTGCACTTGAGGCTCTGCAGATTATCCAACACCATCTCTCCGGCGAGCAGTGAGAAATCCTTCAAGCAGCTCCACTCCACTGCAAACACATCGACAAACACAAAGTTAACGTCCTCACTGCTGCCTCTGATCACCACTTCCTGTTCCTCCATGTACACGCAACATCCTGATGTGACCTTCAGAACCCGAAGCGATCAAATCTGATAAATCTGGAGTTTGAAATGGAGAAGCTTTAGAGAGATTTTACCATCACATTCATGTGCTGTAAACCTGTATAATAACAACAAATGAGCTGGTCACTTTTTTTTAATATGGTCATTACGACTGAACTGGCCTTTTCTGATCCAAAGATTCACTTTGTTTTATAAAACAACAAAGGGAAAAAACTTTACATCAGAGAAACTGGAACAATCAGTTATCCTTATCCTTAACAGCTGCCAACTGATGGACTCAGTTTCATCTCTGAAATTCAAACATCATGTTACATCCTGCAAAATGATTTATGAATGACTCAAGGCTTCATCTTTGACTTTTTAGCCTTTCACACAGGGGAAGGCCCCTGTGTGTGTGTGTGTGTGTGTGTGTGTGTTCACCTTGGTACTTGGTCACCACAGTGGAATTGAGACACTGCGGTTCCTGGAAGGTGACGGTCAGAGTGGTGCTACTGCTCACGCTCAGACGAACCATAGACGGGGCCTCCGGGGCACCTGAACAGGAGCACAAAGACGTGTTGTGCCGGTTAAAGGACTAAGAAGTGTTTCCTTTGCTGCTCTAAATGGTTTAAACTGAATATTTCTCTGACTGTGAGTCTGGCTGTCGCTTTCCAGAGCAGCTACAACATGAACACAAATTCCTGGAAAACTGCAGTAATGTGTGGTCGACTTCCTGTTTCATATGTGACTGGTCACAAATCTTAAGCCCACAGCTGAGTTGTGGCATGAAACCAGACCCTCTGTAAGTCTGCAGAACGACCCCTTGTTGAGCCTGAACATTTCACAATGAAACCAAAAAAGCCATGACAAACTGAAAGACGTCCACTCGTGTTCCCCTCATAACACAACAGTCCAGTTAGCTCTCAGGCAGGTGTGAGCAGGAGCTCGGAGAAGTAAAAGGAGCTCTTTAAACGAGATGTTTCCTCTCAGTTTGTTTTCAGCCTGCAGTTAGGATCTGATCATCAAACCAAAACACGATCATCTGATTCAGTGATGAATATTTACTATAGCCTGCTGCTTTCTGAACTCTGTCGTCTGTTTTTCTGGGAATTTGAATCTTTTAGAGACTCAAAAAAAAAACCCATCAAAATCTGAAATTTCTACACTGCATCACATTTATTTACAAGTTCCTGTTGGTCTAAATATACTTTTGTAATATGTACCTGAGTATCAGCATAATGACTGCAAAGCTGACGTGGACGTGATGAAGCTGCTGTTGGAGGTAACAAGAGAGTCGAGGAAGGTCTAATTTTTTAAGTGAGGATACAGTCTGTTTGTTGCTTTAACTGACAATAACTTTGAACCACAGGAGCTCCGTAATTCTATTTTATTCCGAGCACATTCACATTTTTTAACACAATAAATGCACAACCTGTACTGCTGCGTATTTTCTTGTGTAATTTTTCCCACACGGGAGTTAAAAACAAGACAGCCCCCTGGTGATTGCATTGAAATTTCTTGCATTTGGTAGTAGTTGTAGCAACCGACTGGTCACCAACTGGTCACAGGTCTTTGAAGCAACCGTTTCAAAGGCAACACGACTGCAAATTTATTGCACACAGTTGCAATCATTTTGTTCCAGCCTTGATCTTCAAGGGCTTTTTCTTTTTAAGAAAAGGTTTCGATATTGGTGGTCTTGTTAATCCCACCCCCTCTGAGCTCAGGAGTGCTCTGGATCCAGTTTTCCTGTTAGAGGCAATTTCCAAACTCACGCTGACTGTTAGCGGCTTTAACGTTTACCATCTTAGCATCCTAAAATTATATGGAACATATTGAGCTGAAGGTTTACTGAACTACAAATCTGCTTCAAACGTCACACATGTCCATCTCAGGGTCTCTGAGTGCTCCTGTATATCAAACCTTTTCAAAGCCACACAGGAAGTCACAGCAGGAAACACACTCACACAAAGGTGTGCAACATGCAGACTCACGTGCATGCTGGAAGCCCGTCCTCATACGTTTGTACAGCTTGCACCTCCACTCCCACGCCCTCAGCTGCTTGTCTTTGTGGCAGGCCTCCAGCGAAAGGCCGTCCCTCTGAGCCTGAGCTGCCAAGTCGGCGGCCCGCCGCTCAGCCTCCACTACCAGAGAGTTCAGGTGAGCCTCGCGACTCTCCACGCTCACGACTGCAACAGAAAACACACCAATTGATAAATCCAGTAAACTGAACCCAGTCCGAGAGAAAGAAAGTGGCAGTTTTCTTGCGCCTTCAAATAGACCTCCCCCTCCTGCATCCATTATCAGCACGTAAAACCTCATTACAAGTTTAAAAATATTTTATACTATTTTACTGATTGCATGAAGAATACAGTGATGTCAGCATGTAAATGCATTTTACAGTGAGGACCAAACAGTTTTTGTACTTTTCCATCACAGTGGATTTTAAATTTAATGTCAGGGTTTAGTTTTCATGCTTTGCTGGCCGAATGTGGAGTCATGTCTCCTGTTAGTGGAAGAAAAAGCAGTTTGTGGAGGAGCAGGAGTTCATCTCTGCTGAGTTCGCGGCCAACTCGCCTTTAGAAACAGACAAAAGGAGAACGCAGCAGAGCAAATCAGAGCCCGAAACATGGAACCTTCTTCTGAGCGAGAGACCATAAAAGGACCAAAGTTACAGAGAGGGAGACTGAGAAGAAGGTCGAAAGTAAAGAAATAACATAACAGAAATCTTTTCCATCACAGCTTGGGTCTTTTAATTGACTGTGCAAAAGTCTTGAGCCACCCCACAGTTCTTTATATTTTGCTGGATAAATGGGAAATAGATGCAGCGATTTATAGAAACATTTGCAAACATACATGGAAAAACAGTATATAAGGCAAAAACAGAGCCTGTACAGTTCTAATCTGCTTATAAGTTAATATTTGGTATGACCACCTGTATTCTTCAACATAGCCTGAACTCTTTAAGGCAGCATTCTTCTAATTTGTTTAAGTAGTCTCCAGGCTTCCTGAAAGATATTCAGAGCTCTTCTTTGGATATTTTCGCCTTTTGTTCTGTTCTCTGTCAAGATGATTCAACACTACTTCAGTAATGTTGAGGTCTGGGCTTTGGGGAGGCCAATCCACGACAGTTTTCCAGTGTATGTTTTTCTATCCAGGGATGCTTTTACTGCACTGGCAGTGTGTTTGGGATCATTGCCATGCTGAAAAATAAAGCAGTTACCAATTAGATGCTACTGCATGGTATTGCATGGTGGATCAAAATCTGACGGTACTTTTCTGCATTCATAATTTGATCAATTTGGCAAGATCTCAAACACCACTGGCTGAAATGCAGCCCCAAACCATGACAGAGCCTTCGCTGTGTTTTACAGATGGCTGTAGACACTCAGTGGTACCTCTCTCCTGACCTTCGCTATACATACTGACAATGATTTGAACCAAAAAGTTCAGATTTGGATTCATCACTCCATCAGACCTGTTGCCACTGATTTTCTGTCCAGTTCTTGTGTAATTTGGCATACCTCAGCCAGTCTTCCTGCTTCCCTTCCTTTGGTCTGTTGTGGTGAAGCGAATGCTGAGCATAAAAGCAAAGCCACTGGTCGATTTACCAGTAGATCCACGTCCCTATCCTCATCTACAGTGGTGTGAAAAAGTGTTTGCCCCCTTCCTCATTTCCTGTTTTTTTGCATGTTTGTCACACTTAAGTGTTTCGGAACATCAAACCAATTT
>JASGAU010347096.1:0-16107 GCA_030220045.1 Australoheros facetus
ACACACACACACACACACACACACACACACACACACACACACACACACACACACACACACACACACACACACACACACACACACACACACACAGAAATACAAGGAAACTCAGTCTCCCTTGCTGCAACACCTCAGCATATTTGCATTCCAATACTTCTACCTGTGGCCACCCACACAGACACATATGCACACCACCACACTAGAGAACTGACAGGTGCTAAAGAAAGTGTCTGGATACTGAGGGGACGAGACAGTTGCTGATGGTGGAAATAAATGAATGTCAGACTGAGATTGACAGCTATAAAGAGGTGGGGATGGGAGGAAGAAGGAGTGAGAAAAGAGAGGAAGAAACAAACATTCAGTATAGAACTCTACATGAAGAGAGGTGAGAACATACAGGAATTTACAGTCAATTCAAGGCCAGCCTCTCTATCTTCTTGACATACATCATCTTTCATCTGGGGAAGTGACACTGACAGGGAATGCCACAACTGTATAAGTCAGCATTTCTTTTTTTAACTTCAGACACAGCTTCTGCATACAAAACAGACACACAGACTATTCATACAGGAGGACAAAACTTTAGGTTTGTGTTGTTGTTTAAACAGAGCTGATTTTTAATCTGCTGTATCTGCAGAAGGCTTGTTGTTTTCTCTTCTCCTGGCTATGGGACAATACTACAGGGTGCCACTACTCCCACCAACACCAGAGTCAGTGGCCAACTACAGGACGAGAGACACACATAAAGGGAAAAGAGAAGGAAGAACTTGCTTAGAACAAGAGAATATTATCATATACAACGAGTGGGAAGAGGAGATCAGAAGTAACACAACATGTTGCTTGTTACAGCACATGCCCACTTGCTATGCTATGTAATTCATTAGACTGTGATAATGACTAGGCAGAATGTGGGACTATATTTCTATGAATCATAATAATCAGTCTGTCTGATCTGGACTGCTGTGAATGAGGTACAGATCCCTAAAATTAACTTAGAAAGGGAAAAAAATGGTTTATAGGGTTGATTTTTAATTCTGTTTTGCATCAGCAGATCTCCATCTTTGTTCTGACTCACTATAAACAAGCACATGGTGATGGTGCGGCAGTCTGAACCTTCCTAAGCATGAGATTAGCAAACACTGAGAACATTGTGTCACTGAGATGCCCTGCTCTGTGCAGTTTTTTTTTTTTAGCAATAAAAACTGACAGTGCACTGGTAATATCATTAACACGCGACCAGATTGGGTAGGTGGGGGTTGGTGGGCGGTTCATGACACAGTCTGCCGCGTGGCAATGACCAGCTTCAAAAACCGCAAGGCATGTCTCGCCTTTCCTGGATCATTAAAAATGCATCCCCAAGGGAGGATCGGGTGGCACCGAAACAAGCAAACAAAAACACAACTGCATTAATAATGGAGTGACTAAGCTACAGGCACGCACAAAATACACATACACATACCCAACATCCGAGTCAAGAGTAGTTGTACCTGTCAGAGACAGAAGAGGAAGGAATTCATGATTGTTTTCCTATTGACATGACTACTACAGAAACACATTACTTCATAGGACAGTTTGGGTTGGATAAAATATGTAAAAAACACTGCTTGATACATTTTTTTTAATACAAATTTAGATATTTTGTAACAAGTGGGGTCATTAGCAAAAACTTTTCTCAGTTGGCCTGACTGAGTTCAGCTGCAGTGTTTGCCTGTCTAACCAAAACGTAAGCTGTTACACAGCAACACTCTTACTGTGTAATGATGAAGCTGACAGCTAGCTTTACCCAGAGCAGGAATAAAACAGACTTCAGGGCTTTCTGAAGGTCTTTCAAAAGTTTTCTTTGGACATTGGTCACTTTTTCACTTATTTTCAGTGCAGTTCTTGTACCTGACCACTTTCAGAGGAATGCTTATTTTGTTTGTTAAACCATTTAACACTGACCTATGAATCTTTCAAGCATAAAAATGGCATCTAACTCAAGGGATGAAACAGTGTTGTGTCTGCACATAACAGACAACTTTAGGCACTTTGTTACTAACAACCTGTCACAAAAAAAATCATTTGTCCCTATTTCTTTAAATGAATCTATGAAAACTGCCAAAGATAACAGTTTGAAAAGCATAAAATAGCATTTTTGCACCAACATGGTGATTCACAAAGAGCTGTTAGATGAAAACTTGGCATATCTTGGCAAGGTGCACAGCGTGTCCTTTAAAAATTTGAAGATACTCGACATATGGAGGACAAAGATGAAGCAGCAGACCTAAAAAAAAAAAAAAACTATCTACAGCAGACCAACAGTCTCTGAAAGTCATGCCCTTAAGAAATAGGAAAAAAATCTGGCCAAGACCTGTCACACAAGACGTGAGAGTTCAGTTGATCCATCCACTGTCTACTGAGGCCTCATCACAAATGGTCTGAGTGGAAGGGTGGCTGTCAAGAAACCAATCTTAATAAAGGGAAACATGGAGAAAAGGCTGAAGGCAGGCCAAATTTACACAAGAACTGGACTGAAAATCAGTGGTAACAGGTCTGATGGAGTGATGAATCCAAATTTGAAATTTTTGGTTCAAATCTTCATCAATAAGTATGCAGAAGCTCATG
This sequence comes from Australoheros facetus, assembly GCA_030220045.1. Classification (NCBI taxonomy): domain Eukaryota; kingdom Metazoa; phylum Chordata; class Actinopteri; order Cichliformes; family Cichlidae; genus Australoheros; species Australoheros facetus. The sequence continues at coordinate 2,605 of JASGAU010347096.1, forward strand.
AGAGAGGTACTGTACAGGAGAGAGTGTCTACAGCCATCTGTAAAACACAGTGGAGGCCCTGTCATGGTTTGTGGCTGCATTTCAGCCTTTGCCGTTGGGGATCTTGTCAACACTGATGGAATTATGAACGCAGAAAAATACCAGAAGATTTTGATCAAGCATGCAATACCATCTGGAACGTGTTAGAAAGCGTATTGAACAGCTTCATTTTTCAGCATGGCAATGATCCCCAAACACACTGCCAATGCAGTAAAAGCATACCTGGACAGAAAAACACACAATAGAACACTATGAGGGATGGATTGCCCTCCCCAGAGCCCAGACCTCAACATTATTGAAGCAGTGTGGGATCATCTTGACAGAGAACAGAACAAAAGGCAGCCAACATCCAAAGAAGAGCTCTGAATGTCCTTCAAGAACCCTGGAGAACTATTCCTGAAGACAACTTAAAGAAATTACAAGAAAGCTGCCTAAGAGAGTTGAGACTGTGATGAAGAATAAAGGTGGTCAAAAACCAAATATTGACTTTCATGTGTATTATACACCATATTTCCATGTATGTTTGCACATTTCAGTAAGTTGCTGCACATATTTCCCATTTTCCTAGCAAAATATAAAGGAATGAGGAGCAGCTCAAGACTTGCATAGTACTTATATGTCCTCAAAATTGATTTCTGGTTAAAAAAAAGACATCCACTAGAGCACAAGACTATACTGAGGAAGATTAAACTGTAGCAGGGCTGTTGCAGACTTAAATACTATTTACAAATGCCTAAATCCATGTCACTACTGGATCCAAAATTCAAGCAATGCTGTTACACATACAGTATATCATCACTCAGAAAGACAGATTGCACTAAAGTAGAGTAATCCTTTCTATCAGAAAACATGGTCAAAAAGCAAAGCTCCTGGCAACAGGCCATCTAATTTGAAATGGCCTTACAAGACTGTATTAGTTGATGCTCTAGATAAGGATGTTTTGGGGGTTATGGATGTTTCTGTTGATCTGTGTGCATAACAACATTGTTGGACAAACTGTCGAATAATGAAGGGAGGACAAGGACAGAAATTATATCCTGACAAAAAGCCCGGAGCCTCCACTGTCATGTACTGTATTACAGTATAAATGAGCTCCAGAATTCTCAAGAGAAATAACCCTCTCTTAATGCCTTGCATGCCTGACGAGTGGCACTGAGACAGTGTAAGTTGTGTATTTCCTCTGCTTTTCAGCATCAGCAACTTTGTCTTTATGTTCTTTCATGCTTCAGTAAAGTACAAGATGAGTGTGTGAATTGGTTTTGCTTGCAAAACACGCATACGGATATAGTACGCAGAGAAAATGTGTAGGTGGTTTTTGCAACCAAATGTTTGCAGAAGGAGCTAATCTGCAAGTATGAACATATCAGCTGGAGGTAAATGAGCCAGGGATCACAAATTATTTCATTTATATATCTTATCCTTTTGAGAACAAGAACAAAATCTCCAAATTGATAAAACTCTTTAAGAAACACGTAGATGTTTATACTGAACACAGCCATCCCTTATATGCTGCAGAATATACAGAATAACACGGTAAAAGGCATAAAGAAAAATGCAGCTACAAACCCTTTCGCAAGACATAAAAGGTGTGACACATATCTATCATAAAGATTAAAGCTCTGAGTCAGATTCATGCTACTCATCACTCAACTCAAAGTACAGCAGCAAAAACAAAATGCAGATCCAGTTACAGACAGCATGCAGAATGGAGAGGGTGATTACAGAGATGCTTCAGTGGCCATTTAAGTAGTGCTCCACTCATCACATCTGCTTAATTCTATTAGGATATTACAGTGTTGTGAGTGATGAAAATGCAGTTCCTCTACAGGCAGAAAAAGTGCCATTAAAAGGGGGCATAAACGCCCTTCATTCAGAGGAGTGAAAAACAAGAAGAAACCGAGAGCAGACGTCACACAGAGGTAGAAGACTTCTGTCAAACTCCTGAGGTGCAGTTCAACAAAGACAGAAAGAAAATAGAGTCTATGGAAAGGAAAAAGCAACACGTAAGAGCTTTTGGGGTCTATGTGTACTAAAGGCTGAAACATTTCAAGCCTGAGAGAACTAAGCAGGTGAAGTGAACACTGGCTGAGATCACTGACCCTCTGGCAGTCATCAAAAATTCAAAGAACCTTAGTTACATTCCTATGTCTCCATTATATCCTCAACGTGATACCAGCTGCACAGAACACACAGAACGCATTCAACGTGCAATAGAAGACTGAATCTACTTTAACACAGAAGTCTGTCTGCTGACTGGACAGCCAAACCAGAGGTTCTGATGTCAAGGATAAAACCAGCTATACTTGAATGAACATGAGACCTGATTTTCTTCTGTGGGTCACTGCATTCGCCTCTGATAGCTCAGAGCGGTCATTTCTCACTGGGTCAGTGAGGATGTTAGAGCAGGAGTTAGCAGCCATGGAGGCAGATCTGTGAGCCAGTATATAATGTGGACACAGCAAACTTTACCTGATGTTTAGAAGGCCTGATGTTTGCCTTGTTGTACTGTTGTGGCATGCAACATTGTAACATGATACCAGTAGCTCATTATCAAAAACACAAAATAAATTTGAGGATGGATGCCATCGGTTAGAGAATACTTCTTAATATATCAATTGAACACATTTAGTCATTATACTGAGCCAGACATGAGTATCTGCTGTAATTTTCATGGCAATTCATAAATCTTTTTTTTTTTTGTGGACTAAGCGGAACTGGAAAATAGACCCTGCTTCCCCGGCTTCACAGAGAGTGACACTGCATAAAGACTAAATCTCTGGAGCTGCTCTTAAAGAGAAATCACTGTGCATGTTTACAAAGACCAAAAAAACTAGTTGTGTCATCTTTTCCCTGTAGCTACTATGACAAGTTCTAAATGAATTAAGATTTTAAAACAGGTCTGTAGAAATGACTTATCCACTTTACTGGATGGGCAGGTCTAAGAAATATTACACAAAGAGGAGGGGACATTACGTATTACATTATAACGCGACTGTTTTTTTAAGACCCTATCCTCCCACAGGGGTCAAGCTGGACTCGTGCGGGGCTGGGGGCTGAGAAGATAGCTCTGTGTCTTTCAGTTTACAGAGAGACAAACAAAAGACAGAAAGCTGTTTGTTCCTCGTGTGCTGAGGGGAGGTGGGGCGTATGATGGAGAAGTGGGAGGGGCGCATGTCTAATTGTGCGTGTGCGTCTTTGTAGGGTCGGGGGCAGCTTCTCTCTTGAATATTCCATATGATGAATGAGCATCAGTCCTTTTCATAGGAAACAGAAGGGTTGAAGCCACAGACAACAACAGTGTATAATCCACGCCTCTTCAACCTGAATGTGATGACAAGCTTTTTAGCGTATTTATTTACTGGTTAGTGAAACTGAGTTGAAAAAAGTAATGCATAGATAATCATTTTTTTCTTCCTACATATTTAATTTATATATATTTCTTTGATATCTAAAATAAATAAATTGTAAATATACTGTATTTCACTTTAGTATTATGCTACAGCCTGATAATAAAACAATTAGAGATAAACCATGATCATATTATTTTAATTTGAATTAATTTCCCTCGAGGAAATGTGTGTGTTTGTGTGTTTTCATGCATGTGTGATGAAATCTAAGAGGGAAGGGAAGAGAAAACAGCAAAAGGACCCACTTTTCAGAGACAGTACACAGTAATTAGTGAGCTAACTTCACATTTTCTCCACAGAATAACTGAGCTAATTGTTCTGCTTCATTTCAACATGGTAATAGGATTGATTCAAACCTGTGGAATTTTTGTATTAGCTTGAGTTAGATCTACATACATAAACTTTAATCTCTTAATCATGACTGTGAGCTTAAGAAAGCTGAAAATCTCTCTCTCTCTATGTATATATATATCTATATGTATATTTTAATGACAAATTGAATTTAAAAGAAAAACCTGGTAACAAAAGGCATGTTGATAATTGATTCTAAATACTTGAGGATAAAGACTGGGAAATATTTTCCATAATCTTCCAAATCCATCTCCCCATTCAACAAACAACACTGGTTGCATTGTGCCCAACTCAGCAGTGAAAACAGCATCAAAATACTCCAAGGCAGATAAAACAAATGCCATAGTGAACATAATTCTATTGACTGGAAAAGGAAATGTGAATATGATTTTTGTAAGAGCTGGTTACTATTTACAGAAACAATGACCACTGTCCATGAGCAAAAATGAGCTTTTCTAAATCCAGTCACTGTGAAAACAGAGTGGGATCAATGGTAAAAATACATGCAATCTTTAGCTACGTGTAATGCAACCTTACATAACACACCAAGGTTAAGCAAAACCACACACACACACACACACACACACACACACACACACACACACACACACACACACACAGGTCCACTGTATGCTGAATATACAGTGCATTCACAGATACATGAAGACTCCACAGTTTCACAAACAGCTCCCAGAGCAAAGAAGCTCCCTAAGAAAAAAAACAAACAACCAAACAGAATATCCTGTGTGAAAATTGTGTGGGTGCAGAACCAGCATGACTAACACATGCACAGATGTTCTGCTCATGAACATCAAATTCCCAAAGGGTGATGCGTTGACCCTCAGAATCAACCTTCAACATTAGACAGGAACACTTATAGCATCTAATAATGTGATAATTTAACCTACCACATTATACATTAAAGGAATAAAATGTCAAATGACACAGAGTCAAAGTTCTACAAGGTTAAAAATAACTGAGGTCACATAATTGTATCACATTTACATTGCCTCATGAACCTCATGTGTTCAAACACCAAAGCTAACCACAATGAGTAGTTCAGTGGTAACTATAAATACAAGCCCATAAAAAGAAAGCTCTGAATACAATATTAGTCCTCTGTTGTTTTAACCTACTTTTGATAAGCACTGCACAAAGGCTTTTATGTTGGATTGTGTTCAAATGTGTTTACACAATTTAGGCTTCCACAACACTTTTGTGCAGCAGCATTCAGCTTACTGTAATAGGAGCAGAGCTGAAGCGAATCTTCCTCTTCGGAGGGATGTCCTCTTTGTTTTCTTCCGGCAGACCAGGAACCTCTGTCAGATCGGAGCCCGGGTCGTAGACAATGTCCTCGTCATCGTCACCGTAGAGGTCATCCTCGGGATCCGTGCAGCTTTCCCCCCAACCCTGGTAACAGGCATCTCCATCTGCATTAAAAATCACACGCTCGTTCCCAGTGTATTCCTCATCAGGCTCTTCCATCTGGTCCTTGGAAGATTTTTCTTCCTTTGAAGAATCCCTGTTCTCTTGGCTTTCCTCGGTGGTCGGCAGCGGCTCATGTGTGGCATGCTCTAAAGCTTTGTTTGTAATTACAGCACCGTGTGTAGGTTTTGAGGATCTAGAGACTCCTAGATCCTCAATATGTTTTGTTGTGTCTGAAGGTTTCTCCTCTTCTTCACAAGAGCCATTAATCTGGTTTCCATTGGTGGAAGCACCCGACAATCCCTGTCCTTCTGCTGCTGTAGCCTCTCCAGCCTTGTCTTGGGTTTCTTCCTTTTGTGGAGCATCTTGTTGGCGTTCTGAAGTCTCCACTCCAGGACTGGGGCTCAGAAGGTCCTCAGAAGACGAGGATGTGGGTAACTTGCCCCCTATCCTGTTCCGGTAGGTTCCACTTACTGGGGACTGTCGAGAATCATCCTCACTGACATCCCCACCGTGGCGGTGGAATCCGTCGGGTGAGTAGAGGGCTCGTCTGCCGACTCCTCTGTATGAAACCCCCTGGTTCTGGTGGTCGGCATTTTCAAAAACAGCACTGAGTTGACTGACAGTTGGTGAGGATGCTTCTGTTCTGGAGCACAGAGAATCTAAGGAGTCTGTACTGCCTCGGTTGGACCTTGCCCCTCGCCAGTCATCGAGGTGCTCATGGGAACCCCTTTTATCACGGCCGTAGGGAAACACTGGTGATTGGGACTGGTCACGTGACTGTTGTTCAAATAGCTTCCTGGTTTCCGAGAACTTTGCCCCGGCACCTCCAATCCTTTCAGATGATGAGGAATGCTGAAGTTTTATCACTGATCCATCAGACTTGTTGATGAAGTTTGTGGGCTTCACCAGTTTTTGTGATGAGGATTCGTCACGACTCCCAGTCTTAGCTGCTGCATTCTCTGAACCCATCTGCATGAACATGTCCTTAATGCGACTGACGTGGCTGCCATATTGGCGCCCCCTCGGCTGTTTCACTCGCTCGAGATCTTTGGGCTTTGAGTCTCCATCGATCCGAGGCTGGTCAAAGGCCTTCTTGAGTGCCTGAAACTCAGCCCGGTAGGCATTACGGTGGGGGGAGGCACTTCGGAGGCTGGTCCTCTCCCCCGAGGCCTCCGTCTTCAGCATGATGATGCCTTTGGATTCAGAGGGGATGTCAGCATTGCCGTGGCCACATTAGAGCACCAAAGTGAGGTTTCTTGTTTGACCTACTGCAGTCTGACCAAGCTGTTGTTATAATTTAGGCCCATTCATACCTGTAAAGATGAAAGCAGATGTTATAAAGATAGAAACATTTTTGTTAAGTTAAAAGCAATAACTGTTTAAAGAGGCTCACAACATCACATGAAGTGAAAGTGGCCCTTTTTAAGTGGAACTTCATGATCGGAATGAGCATGAAAAAGTCCTTTTCACCACCAGTAACACTCTTCAGACACATGAGGCCAAAATGAACTACAGATACTTATACATGCAATAAAAGCTCTTGGTACAAGAGAACTACTGTAGCATAAAAGCTCATCAGACTCTAAAGGACCTCTAAAGATGCTGTGCTTAGCATCATCGGAGTACTGTGCTACTAACCCTCTCAAAAAAAATCCTTTGATTTGTACTCTTTTTTTGTTTTTTGTTTAAAATGGTGCTATGCCCTACATGGTTGTTTCCTTCTACTTTTCTTGCTCTCATTTCACTCTCTCTCCCCCACCCTCTGCTTCCTATATGAAGCTGTGACCCTTGTACACTAAGACATCCTTTAACTCTCCAAACCATAACTGACATTATGGTTGTTCCTTCTAAATGTCAACTCCCAAGCTCAAAAAATGTTGCTGGACGCACTCGACCATGTGTGTTGATACCATCCCACAGAAAGAAAAAGAGAAACACTTAATGAAAGGCCCACAACTGCAATAATACAGGGTTAGCGCAAGGTAGGCAGATAGTAGTAGTTAAATATATACCTACATCTCTTAATGTTTAATCCTTTTTGGAAAGGCATGCTACAAAGAGTGAAATGAAACCTGATACAATAAAGCTGTGATAAAAATACATTATTAAATTAAAAAAAAATGTCCATCTGGGACACGGAATCCATTAACCTAAGTTGTGCTGTAACCCGCAGCCTGGATGCTATAGATGCATCAGGAGCAGCAGCAGCGGTGCCTGAAAACTAAATGTCCTGGCTCAGTATTCATTATTCACCATGCTGGACTCTCGCTGCTCAATGTTAACACCTATGTGAAATGCTTGAGTTAAAAAAAAAATATATATATATATATATATATATATATATATAAAAAATAATAATATTAATGATTAATGTGAACTTGGAGATCTTCCTGCGACCTTTGAAGATTTTATGCAGGAAGATGATGAGGAAAATAATGTTGAAGGTGAAAAGATAAAACTGAGGCTTTAACACTGGGATCGGTGTCAGTGGGATCAGACAAACAGGCGCACATCAGCCACACCGCACAGTACATGACAGCTCAGGTTCCCCCTCCTTCTGACACCGTTTCACGCTTATTTATTTACATTCTTCCAATGCAAATTTCCACGAAAGGTATACCTGACCTTTATCAATGATAGCAAAAATAAATACAAGTTAACCACAAACCACGGCGACGTTGCTTCACTGTAACAAAAACAAAAGAGTCAGACTTACATTCATGGCTCCGGCTTCGCTGGACGCGCGGCACGCATAAACTGTGATCCAGAGGGGAAAGTTGCGGGAAATGCGGATGGTCTGGTTGCAAAACCTTTCGAAAATAACATTTCTATCCCACGCTCGGAAATAGCCAGCCCGTAACGGAATCGCCACTAGAAACGTTTGGACATAACTAGAGCCGCTACAACGCCATTGCAGGCAGTGGGTGATGCTGCCAGTCGCACAATGGGGGTGTCGGTGCAATTTGGGAAGCTTATCTCAGTGAGAGCTGCACTGTGGCAGCATTTGCAGGACGGCAGAGTCCGATATCCGTCTGCAGTGTAGTAAACTAAACTTACTTAGCTGCGGCGATAGCCGGTGATTTGCAAATGTAAAGCCTCATGTGACAGGTGTTAAAACCTGAACTGCAGCAATGGTTTGGTCCGATAATCTGCTGCGCGGAGGGGGTTTCAGCGAGCTGCAGTCTGGCATAAATACCAACACACAGCAACTGTAACTTCGCTGGCTGCTTATTGTTCATCAATGGGCTTTGGGTGGGGTAGAGAGGGTCAAGGACCACTCTGTCGGTGTGATGCGCGTTCAAATTAGGGTTTCCCAAAGTGTGGTTCGAGGGCCAGAAAGTGCCCTTGAGGAGTTTGCATGTGGGCTAGGTTTGTGAAAAAAGAAAACAGGTGAAGTTTGACTTCACTCAAAAGTCAGTCGGTGAGGTTCAGTCATGGCAGTGTACGGAGAAACCCTTACACTAATTTGTCCACCCCTTTTATTAGAATAAATATGTGCAGCATTTAATTCAATCTAATTGGAGAAATATTTAAGGGGCAGTTTTATAAAACAGCTCATGCATGCAAGTTGCACATCCACCACAAGTAACTACATTTAAAATGTAATGATCTCTTTACTTAGTAATCTCTCCCTCCAACTAATTCCTGAACATTAATTTTTTAAGCCCCATTAAAGAAGATCAAAGTAATAAAAAAAAATCTAGCTGGCTGAGTTGCATATGAGTCAACAGACCCCACCTAAAGCACAGGACTTAATTCATGTGATAAAGCACTAGAAAAAGGAAGCTTTGTAAACATCCAAATGTGTGATTATTTTCATGAACAGCACTGAGTTATATAATTGCTCTGATGTGTTATAATAGATGGCATTGTTTCTTCAAATTTGTTCAAAGCACAACCTGTGTATGAACTTGGATGAGGCATTCTGAGGTAAAAAACGTATACTAATTTAATTGAATTTGAACCAAATCTTAATCATTAACATAAATGTAAGTAGCAGCTTAGAGCATGAATTTGTCTTAGCTTATGTAAGCATAATCTTCCAAAATATGTCATTCCAGTCTATACTGATACTACACTAGGCTTATATTTATTTTAAGGACATTCTTATCACCTTTCAGATTAATTTTCAGTATAACAAAGCAGTAAAAAAATGCATTAAATAGACGTCTTTTGTTTTGGCATTACTACAAGACAGAGTTAAAGCTTGTGCAATGCATACATTTAGTAATACCCACCACTGCTGATAAGAGGNCTCACACACACACACACACACCCACCCACTTCAAAACAAGCCAATTCAGGGCAATTGCAGTTTAAACTGAAGTTTGCTGCTATGCCAAAAAAGCATTGGCTGAAAATCAGTCTAACTCAGTCTCAAATTAGACACACTGGGGCCTTAACTTCTCTCCAAGACACAAATGCTGTGCTTTCCTCCACTTTCCTCCGCATACACAGACCTATAGTGATTGTTGTGATACATTCATACCCAGTCCAAACACAGGCTATGAGAAGATGTTGCTAAGCAACCTAAAAATAATCTTAAGGGGATAAAAGGGGAGGGTGAAAGAAGAAAAACAGCCAGGCACTGCAGAACACAGAAGACGGATGGCATCGTGTTTATCGCCTCAGAGAAAGCCAAGAATCCAGTTTCAGATACATGTATGAATCCATCAAACAAGAAGGAGGCCATTGACCACTGCTGGTATTTTAGCCAGAATTCTGCAATATCAAAGTGCTTTCTCCGTGGGAGCTGACATCAAGGAGCATGGGGGGAGGTGGGGGGTGAATTAAGGCTCCTTTAGTAGATGTGACTGGGTGCCAAGGGGCCAAAACATGACCATCTGTCTGCTCGGACTGTCTCTACAGGGGGGGCTGGACAGATTGGAGATGGACTTTCCAAACATGCCTCTGCTGCTTACAGCTGTGCACAGGAGGTCAAGCCCTGGCGAGGTGACGTGCCTGTTTGGAAGAAAGTGTCTCTGTGTTTGCCAGTCCTGATCCAGGAATAATCAACCCGAAAAAACACACACACAAAAAAAAAAACAGTGAAATTTGGGGGGGGTTACTCTGAACACAAGAACCAGACACACACGCACACACAGAGAGACAGCCACTGATTGCAAGCAGCCAGATAAAATGTAACTGCTCCGACATCATCACACAGAAACATTTGGGGGGAAAGGCGTGGCGGCTCCTATTTCTGATTCCCATCATGTTTTGCCCCGTTTTTACGAGACAACCATGTTTTTCCATCCAGATGTTCAGCCAATGAGAAGTCCTGCTGTTTCCAGCGCAGGCAGGAGGCGGAGGGAGGAATGCTGCAGGATGCTTATTATCATGGCTGTCAAACCCAGTGGCGATTAAGACAAAGACGTCCTCTTTAATGTAAAGATTTGCGGAGATGGTTTGCACCATGTCCGCCGCAGCTGTCGCGGTATGGCTTGGTACGGGTACGTATCAACTGAAGTCGGAAATATATCCCGACATTTTAAAACGCGGTGTCCGAGCTAGTTAGCTAGCTAGTTAGCTCTGCTCATTTTTTCCAAGAGGCTGAGGAGGAGACAGGAGACAGAAAGGAAAAATGGCTACCAACTGACAGCTAGACTGCTACACGTTACGGGTTTCCACAGCGCAGTTAGTTACACATTAAGTTCTGTACAGTACCTTACATTTCCAGATGTTAATAATAACGTTTGCCTTGCTATTGTTTCTTGTCGGTCTTACTTCAATCATTTTTTTCTCCTCTTGGCGCAGGCCTGGTCTGGTTTATGTAGACCAGGTGTGTTATGAATGCCTAATTACCTAACTCGTGTTAGTTTAGCAGCTCAGATTATCCCCAATTGCATGTGGGGAATAGGTTAAATTATATCAATGCACTGCTTCATTGTACCAGTCTGCACACACATAGTTGACACTTTATTAGGTACACTTTGTAGCGACTCCTACCTACATGAAAGATGCAAGGTTCAATCACTGCTCACACTGAATTCCTGATTCCTAAGCCTGAAATATTAATGTAATTAGAGACTTAAAAGGCAATTCAAACAACATTACGAAAACTAAAAATATATGCATCAGGTTTTCACATTAGAGAGCCTGGAACTTGCAAATGCTGATGAGAAGTGAAGTGACCTTCAGGCTCAGTTCACTGCTATAATGTTTTTACAGGCTTTGATAAAAAGTCAGGTTGAAAGAGCTCATTCACAGCACTGTTATAGTCTTAACTTAAACCAAGAGAGAAGGGATACATTCCTCCAGTCAGAATACATTATAGCCATATACACATAGATCTCGTGCTCGTAAATAGGGAAGTAGTATTCAGTTTGAAAGTGGAAGGGCACTCTGAGAGCTGATCCTCTGCCAAGGCCAATGTCCTATTCCACAATTTTCAAAATAGCAGGCAGGATCTGCACCAGAATCTAATGGCTTCTTCTTCTCTGACTGCTCCACCTCAAACCGGATTAAATTCAGCTTGGTGACCCCGCTTGCAGGCAGACAGATAAAAGCAAAAAAACTGGCAGAGGAGTAAACTCTTAAAAATTCTTTAAATGCTTCTCAGTGTTATAAGGCTGTTTATTCATGTGTACTGCAGTGTTTGTTGTTTTGTACCTTGTCTTGATGTGTTTTCTACAGTGAGAGGTGCTTCTAATATTTTTCCAGTCTTATTTGCATCACTGAGGACAGGCAAAATATTAGAAATGCCTCTCAGAACAGCTCACTGCAGCTTCCAATACGACAAAAAAGTGAAATTAAAATTCCTCTAAAGCCATAATTACGACAAAAGGATTTAATGCAGGACTGGCGCAACAGACTGCACTAGATTTAGGTCAGTGTGCTTTAAAAACTGGCAACTGGGTGTTATTGCTTAAAATGCTGCTGAATGACACTTGTTCCATTCATGCCTTGTTTATCCATTGATCCAGTAGTTTGCACTGTGCATGCCTATGACACGAAACACAGCGTTTTACACGAGAGAAATGGCCATATGGAGCAAGCCATGGCCTTGAAGCAGAGAGCAGCCTTGTACAGAGATGGTGAGTGGGTGTGTGCAGTGGTGCACGTCATGTGTTGACCCGCTGTCCCCTCCCCACCATTATAACACAGTGACACGCTCAGCTGGTTCCCCATTAATACTGGCATTATTGTTTTGAGTTGTCTGCTGTCCCCCAGACTTGGCCCACTTTCTTCTCCTGTAACGAATGTTGCCTAAACCTCGTCCTTGCTAGAGGTAGAATTAATCCTAAATCATTACCTATTACAGAAAGCAATATTTATTCTGCCTAACGCGATTTTGAGACTTTGCAGCACTGTTTCAAAACTGATGATCATTGTAAACAAATCTGTCATTTACTTACATTTGTAGCACGCCCGAGGATGGAACCGGCTGTTTTGCGCCTACCCTTGTCCTTAACCGTTGCCTTCTGCTTGTTGTGACACCAGCGACTTTCACTTCCATGTCTGAGCATAGATCGAGGCTCAAACTCATCACAGGCAGAATACCAGGACAGTAGCAATCCTTGTTTTCTGTGTTTCCCCGCTAAACACCAAAGAAGCACATGCATTCCCCCTGACCCAGACTACATTTGCACATGAAGCTCTGACTCAACAGAACTAAAGGACACCCCTCTCTTGTGTGCTAGTTAGAGGCCTCAGTTAGCTGGAGCCATTAGAGGAAGGGAGGTCTATTTTTCTCCATGTTGCCAATGGCATTTTTAACTAATCCAATGTCAGTCCTGACATTTTTCAAGTCTAAGGTCAGCTCATAAACCATAAAATTGGTTAGCTATTTCCACAACCTCCAAGGCCTGTTAGGCATCTGCTGTGGTATGATGGCATGTGAGTTAATTTAAAAAGTAGAGATTGAATGATTTTGAGCAATTCATAGAAAATCTATAGACACTAGTGCAACACTCCTGTTGTTGGGAAAGTGCTGTCATAACCAAGGGTGTGTGTGGCAGGCAGGATAAGACCCCAGGAAGCAGACTCCGATAAAGGTTAGGAATGGAAGGTGGATTTATTGTCGAAACTATAACAGAACCAGGACACAGGAACACATACAGCGCAGGAAAACTGACTAAGGAACATCACTAGGTACAACAACATCAATGACACGACAACGGGCAGAGAAAACGCAGGACTGAAATACACAGAGGGGCTGACGGGGGAAGAGGAAAGAGGTGGGAACACAGGTGACGCTGATTATCTTGACTAGGGGAAGCAAAACTGAAGATAACAGACATGGACCAGAAAACTATCAAAGTAAAACAGGACGACA
>JASGAU010347099.1:0-15046 GCA_030220045.1 Australoheros facetus
ATATACTTTTATTTTGAAATCACTTTAAAAAAATCTATTATACCTACCATGTTTTAATAGTGGCTTTAAATAAATAGTAGAAAATCAAACTGGGTGATTTTGTGTGTCATTTCATCTTGAGTTAGTGAGAGTGATTTATCCGAGCTAAAGATTTGTGATCTTACCAAATTAAAGCTCTAAAAAATATATATTTTGACGCTTTGGAAATAAAATAAAGCACCAAAAATACAGAGTCAGCATCTGTGTTTAACAGGGCGAGATTCGGCTCAGTGGGCCATTGACTTTTGTCAGATAAAAAATAAATATAAAAATTAATATCATAATCACCAATACAACAACACTTTGCCTGTATTTTCACTTAAAAAATGTACATTTCTGTTTCACACGATTTTGATGCTACTCCAATCCTTGATATATGTGCATAGGCTAAAAAAAAAAAGAAGAAAAGAAAAGAAAAAAATATGTTTTTAAAACATTTATATATGTTTAAAAAAAATACTCCAGTTCAATGCGTTCATAATCTGATTCTCCGCTTTATCCTCGACGATATTACCCATATCACTGTATTTATCACGCGTCAGATTTGTCGCGCATTGCTTTACACGCTCCCCTCTTTCCTTTCGGTTTTTTCTTTCTTTTTACTAAGCAAATCCCACTCTGTATCGTTATTATAATTATTATTGCCCTTAAGAATAAATAGCTATAGAAAAAGTCTTACCTGAGGCTGTGCAGCGTGTGAGTGAGATCCCTTTGCAGCGTGCAGACTGAGCCGCTCCGGACTGTGCGCAGTGTGCAGAGGAGACAGAGGAGACGCTGCCGGTAGATGGGGGGCTGTTCCTCGTTTCTGAGCTTACGGTTCGAGCGTCAATTAAAACACAAGACATTTAAATATTCCTCTCTCGTAGGCAGACGGCCCTCAACACACCGCAGCACACAGAAAATGGGGAGCCATGAGCCAATGGCCTACTCAGCATGTAGGTTATAATCTGTGATGTGTTTATAAATTAAAGCACCGAGGTCGGTGGTCGCCAAATGAAAAAAACTATCACTGTATAAAATAAAATGTAGGGACCTTTCAGCAATAATTTATGTATTTCTCCTTTAAACAACAAGACATAAGCTGCCTATGCTGTAAATGAATCCAGCTCCTGCATGTTGTTTTTTAACCCCCAAATATGAATAAGCCAGCCAATCAAAATTATAGTTCACTTCATGCACATCTGGCTCTTAACAGTTATAATCCCAACATGCATCACCGCTTACCTTTTTATACACGAGATCATATTATAGGAGATTCAAGTGAGATGAGCACGACTATAGCTCGCATTTCACTGGCTGGAGAGGTTTGTGTGAATAAATAATTAGGGTGTAAAGTCAAACTAGATCAATCAAATCTGACAAAGATATGGAGCGCAGCAACACACGCCTGCAGAAAAAAATATTTGGTATTGAATAACCAAATACCAAATCGAAGCCATTAAAAAAAAAAAGTGCACATTAATTTACGAAATGTGCGCATTTTAATCACGTGGGTACTGAACCAAAACAGCGGAGGGCTCCCTGTTAGGAAAGGTCGCAGTTATTGTTGTTGTTTTGTTTTGTTTTTTTAACTTCCTTTCCTTCATATTTTCGAGAAGACAAACGAATAAAAAAAAAAAAATCATCTGGTCTGAAGGGTTTAGACACATTAATGCATTTAAGAGTAATTCACAGGAAGGGATTCCTACCACACTTTCACTTTATTATTTTTTAAATTTCAAAACACAAATTAGAAAAATATCAAGCTAAGGCCATTCTGTGGTTCATATTCGCTGTGGCACACTGCATGCCTGGATCCTTTTCTGAGGAACTGAGCTGACAAACTTCATAAAAATTCAAAGCAATAATAAGTCTATTCAGCCAGGAAGCAGACTACACACTTGCCTTGTGTGGCCTTGTGTTGCAACATCTAATGAAAAAAAGAAATGCTGATGAAAAATTCACCAATAATTAATAATGTCAAGATTTTAGTAAATATTAATATTGTTTATGTTTTGAAGATGGTTTGGATGTCTCTCTCTCTTAATGAGACCATATTTTTTCAATTTAGGAGGTAAATACTAGGAGCACTCCATTTCTTTTTCAGTGATTTCCTTGTGCGCTATTAGATTATTATCCACCTGGAATGCTAAGCAACATGACAACCGTCCATTAAATAATAACACTGATAAGTGAATGCAAAACTGTTTAAAGAGCACTTAACTCCTCCTGAAGTGTATATTTATCTTTAACATGAAAAAGGGAGGTCATCCAGAAAAAGAGGGATAATCCTGACCTACTCACACTCACCACAGAACAGCGCACTGAGGCATGGATGGACTGATTTCAATTTACTACAAGTGAATAGAATATTGTGTGAATGAGCGCTGGGGCTGGAGCAAAGGGTGACAATTAATTACACCTCTGTACTGCTTGCATAAATGATCATGTGCCACACTGCTAACAGTCATTTTGCTTTGCTCCTTCAGCCTGGGTTGACATCACAGTGTATCTCATCAATAATGCAGCAACACTGAGATCTATTTCACAGTGTACCACAACACATAACGCACACACAGCGTTCTAGGAGCATGATACCCAGACAGGCGCTGCAGCGTGCTTGGTTAAATCGGTGAAACCACAGATATAGCACCAACCAGGTTGCTTGACTGGCTCTCCCGCCTCTCCTGCTCACCTCCCCGAGTGCCTGGCTCCTCTCTGCTGTAGGGCATGGTGGTTAGATTACCACACATCCAGGGTTCATCTGGAGTTATCATTTCTGGGTCACCTCAAGTGACACTCAGTCTCGCAGAGGGAGCTCTCAGTCATTCCCAAAGCATGGCCAGAAAAGGAGTGGAGGAGAGGTGGAGGAGGCGAGGAGGCAAGGAGTAGGATAGAGGCAAGGAGGAGGAAGAGGAGGAGGAGGAGGTGGGAAGGCTCTCCCAGGATCCAGTGAGGTGCAGGGAACCACGGGCTAAACACTGACAGAATGAAGGAAAGGGGTGGGAAGGGAAGGGAGTGGGGGGTTTGAGGAGGAGGAACAGAGGGAGGAGTGAAGCACTGTAAAGCTGTATCCTAGTCACATGTATCCCAGTCACATGAGCCTGGCTGGGTAGGTGGGTGGCTGGCTGGCTGAGAGGATGGTGAGACATCCTGGAAATATTTACAAACACACAGTGGACGTGACTTTATAATTATTGAAGAAAAGGCAATATCAAAATGCACAAAAGGGGGTGAAAAGCACCCACAACAACGACATGCAAGGAGTTAACATGTTAAACAGTGATTTAAGGAAGTAATGATACAGAGGATAATATTCTGAATCTCCACGTCTCCTCCTGCTTGTCATTTCTCTCTCCCTTACTCTTCCGCCTCTCCTCCTCCACCTCTCTGCTTCTACCACTTTCCCTTTTCTGTCTCTTCCAAGCAATGCTTCCCCCACCCCACCCCCCACCCCCCTCACTACCTCTCACACCACCACCACATCCCCTACCTCCCTCCCTCCGCCTCTCCTTCGATCTCCTCCCTGCTCTGCTCTGCTGGAGCTCAAATCACAACCCCGGTCCCTGGCAGATGGAGGATAGGAGAGAGAAGCTCTTAACTAGCCAGCCTGAGCCACTGCTCTCTGCACACCAACTGCTGCCTACCTCCCCTCCCTGCCTCCAGAACAGGTCCAACAGCACACTGCTACCAGTACATGCACACCCCTCCTCCTCCAGCTCCTCTGGGGACACAGTATCCTACTGGGGAATGGTGCGTGTATTAGTCCGTATCTGGACACACTAGAAAGGACATGGAAACAATAATAGATGGATGTTATTTATCACTATATAACCTTATGGGGCAAAGCACCTTTTTTGAGGCGAGGTTTAGTAAATATCGTTTTGCTGTCAAACAAGCTCCTTCTTTCTACTTCAGTGACCGAGGACAGAAAGTCAGAAGGCGGCGTAATGTGAAATAAGTTAGAGGTTAGATAGTGTGACAGCTAAAGAAAGCAGTGACATGTCGGGTCCAAAGTGTAGACAAGAAGTCACAGACGACTGCCGCAATGTAAAACCAGGAGGGAAATAAACAGGCCAAAGTGCTCCTTGGGCACTTAAGTGCCTTTGACTGCCCCTGACTCTCCTTTTATCTGGGCTCATCTGGCGACCACGACTTGGCCTGGCATGAGCCTGACCACCAGTTGCGGTCTGAGGGAGAAACTGCTCCTCTGTGCTATTTGCAGCCCTGTCTGTCCAAAGGAATCTGGTGCGCTGACTGTCACTCAGTGGCCATGTGTGTTTTTTATCACTAATTCTACCACAGGGATGTGGTTGTCCATATGACCACTGTGGAGGCTGCTGCCCCGAGGCGAGCTGACATTGCCTGTGTAGAACGACCAGACGTTGATGTAGGGGCTGCTCAAATGCTGCTTCAATACCAAGACACACACACACACGCAGCTAGATGTGCACGCACGCACACAGACATACTGAGCTGTGCCTGGGCAATTGCTGAGACTGATGTTCCTTTCAGCCATCATATGGCTGACACTTAAGTTTTTTTCCCCGCCAACCTTGTGTCAGTTCCTAGCTGGTCTGGCCAACAGTGATGGAGACACTGTAACCGACTGTGGTTAGGGCCATTGGCCGCAGGGCTGCTGTGCCTGTTTGAGATGGGGGGGCTGCTTGGCCTGTCAACTGGTTGTGACTGGAGCATGTCTGGTCACAGATCCAAACTGGACAGCTCGCTCTTTCTCTGCAGCTAGTGCCATCATCCTGCAGAAAGGCACACGGTGTATAGCTGCCACTCCACTCCAGTACAGCATATGCTCCAGCTGAGGGTCAGAGACGTTCAGGCCAAAATGCCTGAAAGAAACACCTCACATGTCTAACTGGCTGTTGGGAGCACATCTGCACTGGTGTGTGTGTGTGTGTGTGCGTGCAGGATAAAAGAAAAAATTTTAAAAACTGATAAATTTTTCATTCTGGTATTGCAAAAGCTAAAATCAACAACAAAACTCATTCATGAATAAGGCGGGATTTTTATTCACTTCAAATAAATTGAATGAGCGTCAGTTAATTAAACACAGGTATTAAAAACAATTTAGTAAAGAAACTAGTTGAATGCTCTCGTTGTGGGAGTGCATTACACAGGCTACCTAATAAATCATTAATTAAGGAAGAATTAAAGAAGTTAATCATTATTTTGGTGGTAGAAGAAGTAAATTAAGTACATTTCTCCAGTAATCTGAAGAAGGTATGCTGTGCTGTTTGTGTCTCAGTCACCAACTGTTAGGTTAGAACATGATGGAGGAAAAAAAAATTCAAACTGTGCCATCACTGGATTGGGAAGACGTGGAGGGATGAGGCAGACATGAAAGTTGGCCTATTTCATGGTCAGGCTGCGGGACCGCCGAGGCCCTGAATGGCAATGCATCTACTTTAATGTGACAGACAAGTCCCTAGGCAAAACCCGCAGAGCAGCGGCAGGCAAGCGGGCCCAGGTACTTGATGAGTGTGACACCTTCGCCGTCCCGCTGTAGAAATGTTGCTGCCGTACGCTCCGCTGCCTCGGTTTAGAATAACACCAAATAAATTCGCCTCTCATCCCGCCTGACGACGCGTCCCCAGAACCTGTCCTCCCCAGCACTGTTGGGATCATGAATCTCCTTGTAGCCGCTCACAGGGCTTTGCTCCGATCACTAAGCACTTGCCTTTGGGACCCACCTGCCGAGGAAAACTGTGGCCGCGCCAGAATTCCGCGGCAGACACATCCTCTCATCACGACGCGGTTTGCCCAATCAGGCGGAGACAGGCGAATGTGTGTGGCAGGTTCAGAGCGAGCGCCCGGAGGCATCGCGCTGCCTACCCACATGCACTCACAAATCAAATGGCGCATCTTTCCTCAGCATCTCTTGCGCGCATAGGTAGTTCTATACGAGCGCTTGACCTTACCTAGCACTATAACTCAGGGCTACGAAGTGCGCAGTTAAGTGCAACCTTTATTCTATATTGGCCTATTAGGAGCCACAGAGTATTCTGATGGAGTGAGTCTGCCTGTGCATGTGTGCGTCTAAGTACGCTGGTGAGCATGAGCTGATCTATTGCAGTCCTGGGATAAGAGGGCCCAGGAGTTCATTAGGCTGCGGCTCAGGAGAGCAGCCGCGGGGAGCTGCGCTGTAGCCAAGTGTTGCCAGGAGGCTGAGCTGCAAGTCCGGTGGGGAGGGCTGCTGTTGATGTCCATGGCATGTTTGCTAACAGCCTGATTCCATCAAGTGGTGTAAAAGCAGCGCAGCCAAGTGTGAGGGCTGACCCCTGGCACCTTCCTATTTTTAACAACACAGTATTTCAGTCAAAGGTAGACAGTTCAGTCAAGCACTTGTGGTGTGTAAATGATGCTAATATTCATGCATTCTTACATTTGGGAGGGGAAAAAAATAACAAGCGATGTGAAGCAAAAGAGCACAAGACTCCATCTGACTATCTACAGTTACTTTCGCTTATATGCCCTTTATCTGGAGGGCGAAGATCTAAAATGCACTCTCAGTTTTCATCTCCATACTCCCACAACCCTTGTAAATGGATCAGAAGAGCGGAATACTACAAAATATTAAATACTCTTGAAGAGAAGTGAAAAAATGAGGCTCAAAGGCATTTCCTTGGACATTCCGAAAAATATCTGAAAAATATAACAAAACAAAAAAGTCTGATAAAAGACTATTTTGCATGAGCGTCTAGTGAACAAATCCGTTCTCCTCCTTTCCTATTTTGTGAGAATGAAAATAATCCTAAGAATAGTTGTGATTCATAAGAGATAGGTATTGCACAGACACTACCCATATTTCATCATTTATTACACAGCTAAAAAAAAAAAAAAAAAAATGACTCTCAAGTAGTCCAAATAACGACAGGCAGAAGACAAGCAACGTGTGGTGGGTTCCATTCCAAACAGGTTTCCAAAGCTTTACCTTTGGACTGAGTCTGTTGGGTCTACATAAAATAGTGAATTAAAGTGTTTCTTCATTGCGGGGTCCTTCACGTTGACTTGGCCATACGGACACTAGGGGAGAAAATGAAATAAATAAGTGCCGTTTAACGGCTGCATGTAGATCTTTAGTCACACAGGGAACAACACACGAGAAGCAGATAACAGAAGAGCAAATGAAAAAACAAAAAAACACGGCGAAACAAGAGTCAGATCAGGACACGGGGAAGACAGAATGGGGCAAGGCGAAACCCAGAAGAAGACAAGCAAGAGGGGACAGGATGGAGGGTGGACAAACAAGACTCAGACAGAACAAAACAGAAAAGAACAGAGCAGGGCTGACATGATCAGAAAATCCACAGCACGTCTGTATATGCTTCCATTTATAGATGTTTTTTTATAAACAGATGAAACCAAAGATGCCAAGTGAAGATGAATCTAAAGATCAGTTCAGCTCAGAGTCTGAAAGCCTTTAGTGTTTATAAATGCACGTTCCTTATTCTGCAAACTTTAAACCAGTAGAGGTCAGAAATGATGCTCATAAAATAGATCTAACCATACCAAAATCTTATTTAATGGCTCAATAATGTAAGGGCAGAAGTATTAAGACAGCAATGATAAGTCTTTATCATAGAGCCAGACATATACTTTGATTTTAACCTTATTTATTGTTGTGCCCTTACATATTCTGGACTTTTAAAATACATTTTACACGACATACTGCTTGTTAGATCATCTATTTTTCTTGACTCTACTTGCTCAAGGTAGTGTCTACCCTGAGCAGCAAGCACATCAATACAAATATAAGAGGATAACTTTATTACATTTAGTTCCACTGAGTAACGTACACATATAGAAAGCAGCAAGCCGTGTTTGTGTTTTGCCTGTGCATAAAATTAACATACACTATAAGGCTAAGTTTTCCTTTTCAAGATTTGTTGTTAGCCCTGTTAGCTGATCCTTTTCAACACCATGGAAGCTCCAACCCACCGTGCATATAAACCCTTTTTTTATGGGATGTTTTGTACTTAAAAAATGAAGCCCGTTTGCCAAAATTGCTCTCATAGACACACAGTTTCCAAATGAGGTCAGTTACCATTGGAAACAGAAAAGATCAAATGTATCAGACAGGGTACAGCAGGACAAAACACATCAGAAGGACAAAACAGCGAGCAACCAGGCTAAAACAAAGAACTCACGTGTCTGCATGCGCTGCCACAGCATTTCCCTCTCTGAAGGTGGGCATGCTCTGTGAACACCTTATACCCACTGGAAGGGTCAACATACATCTGCTTCTTTGCCTGAGCATAATGAAGATATTATTGTTATTTAATTAGAATAACACATAAACATGCAAGCCACTATCTGACCTGTGCATACAGAACTATATACAGTACATATACTCACCCAAACACAAAGGCACATACAAGCGTAATATTGCCTATGAGCCTATACAGAGACAGATTGCTTTGGGTCAAGGAGAAGAAAGAATGGGTGACCTCTAAGCATAGAAACAGATGTAAGACACTCTCATTCTTAGGATATTACTAATTAATTAGTGTGCAAATCAGTAGGTGAGAATATGCCACAATTAATCAACTGGTAGCCCTCACAGTCTGCACGATGTTTTGAGAATTTTCAGGATAGTGCAAAAAGATACTTTACAGGCAGTTGTTATTTTATTTTTGGATCACTTATTCATCCTGCATAGCCACAAAAACACCTTCTGTAAGTGGAAAGACCCTGAACTCCTCCGCCATCCCTTAGGAAGTTCGAAAATGTCATCTCTCAGTCTGTTTCAAACTGAAGAGCCCACTAGTTGGTGAGCTTTGACAGGCTACAAAGGGAAAAAGGCCCCAGGCCCTTTGGTGACACGGCTTGTCATTTCACATGCCATTGCAAGGCCACATAGTGAAGCTGGCATAGCTGGGCCCCCTCTGTATTGTACTTTTCCCACCCAGGCCCTACCACTCTCCTCAGGTCGCGGCCAACTTGCCTCAACTTCATCCACACTCCGAAGCACAATATTTACAACAGATAAGCCTAAAGGCATGCAGATGACACCTATTCACCACTGTCATCAGCACAGCTCACTGGTTCTGCTTGATGGAAGAGCAAGTAAGATTTGGTGAATATGATGGATCTAGCACAAACAATTATCATCATTTCTTTAGGACTTTTGACCTGGGTAGGCATTCTCATCTATTTAAAATGGAAACGCTCCTAGAAGTAAATTAAAGTTAAGAACAATAACAGGTGGACACAGACACCTCCTACATTCAGGCATTGTTTTGCACCTCTCACCACTCATGTACCTACATTTTCACTGCAAAATAATTAAGCAGTTTATATATATATCTTGGTTGGGGAGGTTAGGATGGAAAGACTGAGTCAAACTCATCAGTGGCTTTATTCTCTTAAATGTCATTTGGTTAAGGACTCAGGGGAGGTGGAGGAGGCTTGGGGTACTGCCCTGGGAATAGTAAGGCCCTGGAGATGCATCATAATTGGCATGTTATTAGACTATTAACATACTGTGGATAGCACAAAGCCAGCTTTAAAAAATGATGTTGGTATTGGTCCAGATTATTTATACTAATTTTATACTAATTTGGACTATGTGTGCGTGTGTGTGTGTGTGTGTGTGTGTGTGTGTGTGTGTGTGTGTGTGTGTGTGTGTGTACACTTTTACACACTAATACAAGTCCCAGTTCCTAAAAAATTGGGACACTGTAATAAAGTTTAAATAAAAACAGAATGCAATGATTTGCAAATCTCATAAACCCATATTTTAATCACAATAGAACATAGAAAACATATCAAATGTTTAAACTGGGACATTTTACTATTTAATGAAAAATATTAGCTCATTTTGAATTTGATGGCAGTAACACGTCTCAAAAACGTTGGGAATGGGGCAACAAAAGGCTGGAAAATTAAGTCGTATTAAAAAGAAACAGCTGGAGGAACATTTTGCAGCTAATTAGGTTCATTGGCAACAGGTCAGCAACATGACCGGGTATAAAAGGAATATCTTAGAGAGGCAGTTTCTCACAAATAAAGACAAGCAGAGGTGGATGCGATTGGGAACAACAGCAACTCAGCCAAGAAGTGGTAGGCCACATAAAACCACAGAGTGGGGCCAGTGGATGCTGAGGTGCATAGGGCGCAGAGGTTGCCAACTTTCTGCAGAGTCAATCACTACAGACCTCCAAACTTCATGTGGTCTTCAGATTAGGTCAAGAACAGTGCACAGAGGACTTCATGGAATGGGTTTCCATGGCCAAACAGCTGCATCCAAGCCTTACATCACCAAGCACAATGCAAAACGTTGGGTGCAGTGGTGTAAAGCATGCTGCCACTGGACTCTAGATCAGTGGAGACATGTTCTCTTCTCTCTCTGGTAATCCAATGGCTGAGTCTGGGTTTGGTAGCCACCAGGAGAACGGTACTTGTTTAACTGCATTGTGCAAAGTGTAAAGTTTGGTGGAGGGGGGATTATGGTGTGGGGTTGTTTTTCAGGAGCTGGGCTCAGCCCCTTAGTTCCAGTGAAAGAACTCTTCAGCATTCCAAAATGTTTTGGACAGTTTCATGCTCCCAACTTTGTGGGAACAGTTTGGGGATGGCCCCTTCCTGTTCCAACATGGCTGCACACCAGTGCACAAAGCAAGGACCATCCATGGATGAGTGTGTTTGGTGTGGAAGAACTTGACTGGCCTGCACAGAGTCCTGATCTCAACCCGATTGAACACCTTTGGGATGAATTAGAGCGGAGACTGTGAGCCAGGCCTTCTCATCCAACATCAGTGTCTGACCTCACAAATGCATTTCTGGAAAATGGTCAAAATTTCCCATAAACACACTCCTAAATCTTGTGGAATCAGAAGAGTTGCAGCTGTTATAGCTGCAAAGGGTGGGTCGACATCATATTAAACCCTATGGACTGAGAGTGGGATGTCACTCAGGTTTATATGCATGTGAAGGCAGATGAGCAAATACTTTTGGCAATATATTGTATCTCATTATCACCAGTGTATAATATCAAAAGATTGGGAAAATCTGGAGAAATCTGTGTGTGCAAAGGACAAGGCTGAAAATCAATATTGGATGCCTGTGATCTTCGGGCCCTCAGGCAGCACTGCATTTAAAAACAGGCATGATTCTGTCATGTTCCTGAGCCCGTGTCACTGCATGGGCTCAGAAACACCTCCAGAAATCATTGTGAACACAGTTCAATGTGCCGTCCACAAATGCAAAATTACCGTATTTTTTTCTTGAACTGGTAAATTTTCTCAGTTGACATTTACTATGTTCTATTGTAAATTAAAAAAAAAAAAAAAAACAGGTTTGAGATTGGCAAATTGTTGCATTCTGTTTTTGTTTTGTTTTGTTTACATTTCATACAACGTCCCAACATTTTTGGAATTGGGTTTGTACTTGTGCACTAGCATCCTTAAAAAAAAATAACCACAGTTTATGAGAAATGTTTTTTGACATAGTGACAAAAATATCAAATATTGGGATTATCCCCCAAAATCATTACAACTGACTCCACATTTTGATTATTTTGGCTTTATGTTGATTCAAGAATTGCATTAAATTTTCATTGTAGAGTTTTGACAGAATGCATCTATATTATTTTATCCATATGATTTACTCAGCTCTAATCTAATTTTTTAAAATGGATATTGCTTACATTTACTCAAGTACTGTATGAAAGTACAGCTTATACTCACCAGCCACTTTATTAGGTACACCTAGAACTGCATGTTAATGCAAAAATCT
This sequence comes from Australoheros facetus, assembly GCA_030220045.1. Taxonomy (NCBI): domain Eukaryota; kingdom Metazoa; phylum Chordata; class Actinopteri; order Cichliformes; family Cichlidae; genus Australoheros; species Australoheros facetus. The sequence continues at coordinate 11,770 of JASGAU010347099.1, forward strand.
AATCAGCCCATCACAAGGCAGTAACTCAGTGCATTTAGGCATGTAGACATTGGCAAGACGACCTGATTAATTTCAAACTGAGGCTCAGAATGAGGAAGAAAGGTGATTTAAGTGAGTGCTGGTCCCAGACGTGACGTGTACTACAGTGATCTTAATAGAGTTACTCTGATCCCAAATATTGAATTGGCCCTGGGTTATTTTCATTTAACATTCTTATCTATTTATAATAAACATGCTCTTATTAAGAAGTTTAGGATCAGTGGTAGGAATAATCCTTGGTTTTCAAATAGTCCTTCAGAGTTAATTCATTTAAGAAATAAGGCATGGGCCATGGCAAGATTTTCAAACTCTTCAGCTGACTGGAATATATTTAGAACCTTAAGAAACAAGTGCACCTTAATGATTAGAAAATCTAAATCTGAGTTTTATTTTAAGTATTTCAAAGATAATCTAAACAACCCCTCAACTTTTTGGAAACTAATTAAATCCATGTCTCTTACACATGTTGTTTCACATCTCCCTGAACATATCATGGTTAGTTCGATAGGTTGGCCATCACTGACCATTTGAAGAAAACAGCACAGGTATATTCCTCTATAAAGCCATATTAGGTAAACTTCCAGTTTACCTCTGTACCCTTCTCTGTCCTAGTACCATTAGTTACAGCCACACTCTAAATCCTTTTTGATGACTTGATCAGGTTACTGGTGGTGTAATGCTGTAAACGTCACAGTCGACATGAGTACTATTGCTGATCATGTCCATCCCTTTATGACCACAGGGTACTTATCTGCTGATGGCAGCTTCCAGCAGGATAACACACCATGTCACAAAGCTCAAATCATCTTAAGCTGTTTTCTTGAACATGGCAGTTAGTTCGCTGGACTCAAACAGAGCGACTTTGGGATTTGGTGGAAAAGAAAGTTTACATTTTGGATGCGCAACTGACACATCTGCAGCAAATGTGTAATGTTATCATGTCAATATGAACCAAGTTCACTGAGGAATGTTTCCAGCACCTTGTTGAATCTATGCTTTAAAGAATTAAGGCAGTTCTGAAGGCAAAAAGGGGTCCAACCCAGTATCAAGGCATACCTAATAAAAAGTGTATATGCTCTTTTAATTTTAAATTTAGCCCAGTATATTTCACAGAGAGATCACTTTTGACTCAAATACAATAATCTGATAGAGTTAAATTTGAGTTTGGATTTTGGATACAAAGGTTATAAATTATTCTATCAATAAACAAGTGAGGATTTATCAAATTAAGATTACATGCTACAACACTCAACTGTTTCTTACCATGTTAATCAATCTAATGCTAATTACCTATCACACATATCACTAAATGGCACCTTTCTGCATTAATGATTGGGATTTAATTTTACTTACATCAAATTTCTCTGTTTTTAAGATTAAACTTTAAACTTTCCTTGACCCTGAACCCTCCTTTAATTATACTATGATAGACTTAGGCTGATATGGGGGCGGGGGTGTCTCATGATGCACTATTTTTCATTCACCTCTTTTCACTATGTTTATACACCACTCTGCATTCAATAAATAGTTATTACTAATCTCTGGCACTCCACAGCGTGTCTTTTGTCCTGTCTGCAGATGGCTGCAGATGACTGAGCATAAGCCTGGTTCTGCCAGAGCATTCTTCCTGTTAAAAGGGAGCTTTTCTTCCCCGCTGTCACCAAGTGCTTGCTCACAGGGGGTCATTTTGATTGTTGGTTTTATCTGTAATTATTGCCGGGTCTTTACCTTACAATATAATGCACCTTGAGACGACAGTGTGTTGTGATTTGGGGCTATATAAATAAAACTGAATTGAATTTTAAAAATTCTAAACTTGTACTTGAAGTATTTTATACTATTATTCTTCCATTCTTAGTCTAAAGTAAAGGCTCTGTGCAGGTTTTCCAGCACTGCAGTTAGTCCAGTTACAAAACTGTTATTTTAAAAAAAAATCGTGGGAACGCCTGGACCTAATTAATCACGCCATGTCTCTGCGATCCGATTGTACTACATGACATAATTGGCTGTAAAGTCTTTGAAGTGATGCATCTTACCGCACACGCTTGTCTATGGATTCTATGGATGGCCATTTCTTCCTCTGTGAACTTCGCCGCGCAGAGGTCGTTTTCACCCCGCGCGCTCATCGCTGTCACCGCGTCACTGACGTTGTCCGCTCCACTCGCGCCTTCATTGATCTGTAACGTGCTGCTGTTTGCCATCGGTTCTGATTTTTCTTCCGAGAGCTTTGGTATTGACATTGCTACAGGTCGTTTATTAACGTGGACACGGAGAAGAATCAATCTGCTGACAAACGCTTTACTCGGGTAATTTTTGCAACACATGCTCCTGCAAAAACCACTGTGTCCGCACTTTAGAAACCGGGAGAGTCGTTTATTAAGAAAACTTTAACACTGGCGCTCGTCTTGCAGCTGTGCAAAGAAAGATACAGGTTCTGGGGGGAAAGAAAAAAAAAGCATCACTTAATTCTTTGACAAGTGAAGTTGCCGGCACAAAAATGCGTTTTACTTCCTCGTCGGCCCCTGGTCACATGTCAGTAATGTGATCATCTCGTAACTCCGATCCACTGGCTCGTACAGCGCCTCTGCTGATTCAAAGCTGCTACTAAGGACTCCCTGGAGGTATGAGGATAAATATTAAAATAAATAAATACAATTTAAAAAAAAAAAAAGGCTTGCATATAGGTGTATTATTCAATGCCATACAAATAAAAAGATGCCATGCAGGTAGTGTAAATTTTATTAATCCAACTCTGAAATGTCTGAGATATCTGCAGCCTCTGCCACAGTATGGGGACGAAGACAATTCCATTTGCTCAGAGAATCAAAAAGCAAACAATGCATTTAACACACCAACAGCAGAAAAAAAAAACTGACTCTATATCTAAAGACTATGAACATCTTTTGTTAACCATTAAAGAAACCATTCCCATGAAAACTACAGATATCTATGTACAGGGGTTGGACAATGAAACTGAAACACCTGGTTTTAGACCACAATAATTTATTAGTATGGTGTAGGGCCTCCTTTTGCGGCCAATACAGCGTCAATTTGTCTTGGGAATGACATATACAAGTCCTGCACAGTGGTCAGAGAGATTTTAAGCCATTCTTCTTGCAGGATAGTGGCCAGGTCACTACGTGATGCTGGTGGAGGAAAACGTTTCCTGACTCGCTCCTCCAAAACACCCCAAAGTGGCTCAATAATATTTAGATCTGGTGACTGTGCAGGCCATGGG
>JASGAU010347101.1:0-43087 GCA_030220045.1 Australoheros facetus
ACACAGATGCTGCAGTAGTTTGGTTTGGACCCTAAAACGTATTTACAGCACAAGAAAGGGGAGCGTGTTCTCCCACGTTTGTGCGCTTCAGCTTCCGTGTCCAGACAAGGACCCGCCCACACTCATACGTAAAGGAGCAGTTCACAGAAACGCGGTGGGAACGCGGGCCCGTTCTTAATCGTTTCGCCGGTTCCTTGGGATCGGCACAGGAACTTGCTCCGGCTCCGGAACCTCGGCGGTGGGAAAGTAGCAAAACAGGCCCGGCTAGCAGACAGTCACATCGGAGCTACAAAACAGCCACATCAGGTTTTCAGTATGACACGAACAGAAAAAGATAACAGTTACCGTCGAGGTCGTATCTGCAGGTGGAGCTTCTCTCCCCAGCGCTGAGACAGTTAGTTTCACCGAGGGAGTCGACGTCTAGAGAGGGACGAGAAAAAAAACAAGTCATTGCACATCCTCAGAGGACTCTGACCCAGTCGGTCAGGAGAGGACGTTCACAGAGGTCATACTCTGAAGCCGCGAGCAGGCAGAGCCACGTCTGCTTGTTCTACCACCAGGGGGCAGCGTGGGGAACTTCTCCACTGTTGTGGAGACTTATGGAGACGTATGGTGTGTGTGTTAAACAGTGGATGTTTAGAACGTCTAAAGTGGCCTGAAACGTAACTTCAAATCAGCAGAAATGTTTCTGGTTTTGCAGAAATCATTTGGATAGAAGTGCACGTCACCTTGATTGAAGGGTGAACCTCAGGTGATCTCAGCACTTACAGGTTTGGTTTTTGTGCCTGCTTTGACTTCACTGATCTTCTTCCTTGTGTTCTTGTGTTTCCTGTGTCATGTCTAAAGTGTTTCCTTCTCTTTGTTTCTTCTCCATTAGTCTGCCTCTCGTTCCCGTCTGCTGGACTGTCTGTTTCCTTTTAGTTTTTTTAAATCGGCCAATGAAGGCTCGCCTTTTCTTTATTCAACCTGTCTTCCTGTCCTGTATTTGAGTCCTCTCTGGAGTGTTATCCCAACAGAAAAGACTTCAGTTATGAGGAAACGTTCCCAACAGGAATGCTGTTATTTTTGTTTTTTTCTCATACAGCTGCTGTCACGTTTTACAGTGAGGCAGCAAATACAGGTGTGCAGCCTTTTCTACCTTTCTCTCGTGTCCGTGTCCCTCCGGTGAGTCTGACAGGAAGCTGGCGTTCACGTCCTCCAGGTCTGACCCGCTCGAGCTGACGGAGGTGACGCTGAGGGCGTCGCCGCTGTCCCCCCCGCCTCCTTGGTATGGTCTGTAGTGCGTGTGGTCGAAGGACTTGGAGTGAGACCCCGCGGCGCCGCTGCAGCCGGCCTCCGTCAGCTGCCGGCTGCAAAAGACACAGCAGCGGGAGGGGAGGAGACATTTTACCACGATGGAGATAAGACCGGCGGTCGAGTCTGAAACAGTCGTATTAACGCAGTGACTTACTCGCTCCAGCGCTTCATGATCCCTCCGTTCTTCTTGCCTCGGAGCGTGTTGCTCGCCGACTCTGACAGAGGCTCGATCTCACAGGACAGATTGTAGCTGCAGGAGCAGGAAGGACAGCAACAGAGAATATGACATTTACACTCAAGACAATGCTGTTACTCAAAGCATCTCTCAGAGAATCCGAGTTCAAGTTGGTAAGAATGGATCTTCCAGATTTGGTGCATAAACCTGGTGGATTACTCATGGCATCTTTCCATTAGTGATCCTGTCATTTTAAATGGTTTTCTATTATTTTAAACCCCTCACTCCCTCCTCGGACCTCCAGCATCACAGTTTTTTTTTTTTTTAAACAAGAGCAGAACTAAATATGATTGAAAATGATATTTTCTGCTCACAGTGTGATTTGATTTTCATCAAAACACACTGATATTTTAGTCCTGACAGTAAAACTGAGGACAAACCCACGCTACACGCTGGCAGTCAGTGCTGTGAATCATTTAATAAACTCCCAAAATCCTCGGAGCATGTGAATTTTTCATGTGTTCCTGCCAAAACCTGAGATACAGATATTTGTTTTTAAACACAGCACCAAGTCTCTTCAAAATCCCCTTTTCACTGACCGAATCACAGACTGACTGCCGACCTGCTGCTTTCCCGAGGGCTCACAGACATAACGACTGACCTCTCTGCCTCGCTGAGTTTCTCCACGACGGCGAACCACTCCCTGAAGTGGCTGTCCTGAGTGAAATTGTAGTTGTTGGAGGCCAGCTGGAGCAGTTTGATCTGAGCGATCACCTCAAACTCCTGCAAAAAGAGGGCGGAGCCAAAAAAAGGTTTGTTTAGTGGATTCTCGTTGGCAGAATAATTTTTTTTTTAGATGATTCTGACCATAAATAAATAAATAATAAATCACCTTTCTTCTCTTTTCAAAGTTGATCAGACCGCCCTGAAAAAGAAGAAGAAATAAACATTAGACAGGAAATTAAAAACGCAAACCTGGAACGGAGGCTTCAAATACAAAAGTGATCACAGTAACGACTCCCGTCAGGCGTCTGACCTCAGTGTAATCCTTCATGGCAGTGTCCATCATCACCAGGTCCGTCAGGAAAGTCCCCAGGTAAGGAATGGTCCCCTGCATCACTCCCTGTTTACAGAACGAGTGGCGATAAACATGCAGGCAGAGTTATTTAAGTCAGTGGGATTTTCATCACTAAGCAGCCCTGCAAACTGCTGTGGAAGTTCAAGCTAATCACTGCTTATGGGCATTTGTAGACAGCGCAGAAAACTTCCTGAAAGTGGAATTTAAAAATCAGCTGGCAGTCCCCACATTTCCAAAATGTGCTCGAACTCCTTCAACTTCAAGGAAACCAAGAATTTGGAGGGGATACCCCTGACAGAGTACAGGAGGCTGCAGTGACATCTTTTGCCTCTAGATGTAGCTGTGAGCATTAAAAAAAACCACAAAAAAAAAAACCTGCTCAGTGGGCAGGAAAATCAGGCAAAATGTGTCTCACCAGGTCTCTCTGCTGCTGGTGTCTCCTCTGAGCTCGTTTAGGGTTGATTTCTAAAGTTGCAAATTTGGAGGTGCCCTCCTGCAGAAACAAAAGGTTTTGATACTTTAAAGCACATAAACATTCTCTGTGCTACATTGTTTCAACATCAGATATGTTACCAGATTTAAATGGTTTAAATGCACACACAGCTTCTCTCAGTTGATGTTCATGCCTCACACTTTTATTACAGTCACACTAGTAAAACAAACAGAAGTTAAAGGAGCACTAAGTCCACAGTATAAAGTACGTAAAGTTTACTGTAACACATGAACACTGTTAAACCCGAGATCACTGAGTACAGCTGTAGCTGTTTCAAACATGATACTCGGCCTCCTCTTCTTCTCTCCTCGTGTCTCGTCTTCGCCTCCTCCGCTCGTATCTCTCGTGGGAGCGGCTGAGACGCGAGGAGAGGAGTCGAGGAAGCGCAACCTGAGGAATGAGAAAGGATACACAACTCACAATCCTGAACTCAAAATCACCCGCACACCATTTCCCAGCTTTAGAAACAAAGGCGGCGGACTTTTAAAGGCCAAAATTATTGGGCGCCCGGGTGGCTTAGTGGTGAAGCCATCGACCACATACATATGCCGCGTTGCGGTGTGGGTTCGAGTCCCGGCCTGTCGCCAATTTGCCCGCGTGTCTTCCCCTGTATCTTTCGCCCATTTCCTGTCTCCCTCCACTGTCGATAAAAGCCGCTGTGGCCAAAAATGCACAAAAAAAAAAAAAGGCCACAATTATTGAACTATTTGTCATTGTCAGAGCACGCCAACATTTCTGGATTTTTCTCACATTTCCTTCAGTCATCATAATAAAGACACTACACTTCATTCCTGCAGCCTGTCGTCCTTCTGAGTGTTTTTAAATCTGCGGTGGGATTCTTGTTCATACCTGTGTAATTACATTCCTGTTTGAGGTGTTCATAATTTTGGCTTTAACAAAATATCTTTCAACCAATTTTCTTCAAATATTTCAAGTAAATTTCATGATAAATTGTTAATACATACATACGTACTGCAGTTCAGCTTCCTCAAAAACAGCATGGAGCTCGAGCAGATGAACATGTGACATTTGGACCGAACTTTTACACAGCACTGAGACAGTTTTAGACATTTTTGTCTTTTCATTGCATTTATGAGCTTTCAAACATGAGATTTTGTGTTCAAACCTCAGCATATCTCACACCTAACAGTTTTTACGGGCTCAAAATATGACGACGCTGCCCTTTAAAAAGACACATCTGCTGTTTGGTGATGTAAAGAGTGTCTGATGCATGCAGCTGGCCTGGACATCAGAGACGGGGAGGCTGGGCGATTATTAAGTGGGAACCTCCCTTCACGGATGTTTTGCTCCAAAAGCTTCCACTTTTTTTTTCTATACTACTTTTACGTGTTACAGTCGATTAGATCTTTAAAACTCTTTTTGGAGGAAAAAATAAAACATCTGCATGACCTCAAAGTAAAAAGTGGGGGGAAATCCACCTCCTTGGCGTTTCTCGCACATTCCTCTGAGTGATGTAATGCCCAGAGGCCTCTGCAGCTTCGTGCAACTCGAGCCAGCCGAGCAGAGTGAACCCAGCCTGGCCCGAGCAGATAGACGGGGGGGCGACGCCCTGAGGTCTGCTTTCACATATTGGACCTGTTATCTACACCTGCCAAAGGTTTCCTCCCTGTGACGCCAGCAGGTATTCCCTCAGAGGACACCCAGGGTGTTAACTAACACAGCATGACATCAGCAAACTTCTCAGGTGATAATTTACTCTCAACCTTCACTTTGACCAAACTGCAAAGAAAGATCATCTTACACAAGTGTCACAGGAATACAGACCTCAGTTTGGTGAATCCATGTTTCCCCGTCACCACACACACACACACACACACACACACACACACACACACACACACACACACAGTAGTTCATTTTATCTGAACCCCACGTGCACCGACTGTCCTGCTTTTAGTAGTTCAGTAGCATAACGAGGTTTCTGCATGTGAACCTGTGAGGGCTCGAACCTTCATTTCCCCAACTTTGACATTTGCTTTAGTTTGTATTTTAAGCTGTTTTTCAGTAAGTGTCGGTCTCGTGCATCAGGCTCTAAATACTGACATGATTATTATTTTTCCACAGTCGAGCAGCCTTAATGAACATCCAGTCAAACATCAGAATGCTGAAGACAATTTAAAAGCATGAGGATTGTCAGGAAAGCCCTGCAGTCACCGTCACCTCCCAACTGCCGCATCCAACTGTGGTTCAAACCTTCTGTTTACAAGCAGCAACCAATCAGGAGAAAGCTGGCATAAAGGGGGAGGAGCTAAAACATCCTGTTTCAAACAGAGGATGAACTGAAGGCCCAGTGACAGGCTGACAAGTATGATTTTGAACTGTGAAAAGAAAGGCTAGTGCAGTAGAGTCCAGTAGAGTCCAACAGTAAAGGCTAAGTGCAGAATTTGTTTTCTCTGGGTGTTTCGCTTTGTGTGAGAACAGCAGCACGTGCAGCCTGCTGATCTGTCAGCTCGTTTCCTGCTCAGTCACATTTCTTAATGAATCAGCTCCCGCTGCCTTCCCATCGAATGCGGCAATACGAGCTGCAAAACACCCCGAAGGCGTCGACGCGTGTCCGTATCAAACCCACTAAATCACAGTAACGATGACGGCAACCTGTCAGCAGCCCAGAGCCCGCCCAGGATGGATCCTGTTGACCAATAGTTACACGGAACAAGGTTTTCTGCTGTGCAGGAAGTTTGTCTGCAGCTGCTGTGAGGAAGGACACTGACGGTAAAGGGTCACCCAGCCGCGCATCCTCCCACCACCTGCTCAGCCGCCATGTTTTACTGTTATATAACTCAGACTGTTCCATTTGTCTACGTATTATTGTGAAGCTCTTCCTTCAGGGGCAGGATGCCCCTCTGAAGCTCCTCTGTTTCACTGTGCGGCCCTCATTAGTATCATGTTTACATCTGTTGCTGTGACTAACCTTCACCAGCAGCTCTCGGCTCAGGGAGTAGTTGTTGTCGTCAGAGAAGATCTCGGACAGCTCGCGGAAGGTTCGGAAACTTTCCCTGCGGGCGGACGAAGACGTCAGTGCACGAAAACCAACCGTATCCATCTGCCTGGACTATATTCCCTCCACGGGGCCTACAGCTGGACCGGAAACCTACCGTGACACTTCCTCCCACGTCCTCTTCAGGCGGTGGATGGCGTTGCACTGCAGGGCGGAGAGGATGGCTCGCAATGAGGAGAAGTTCTTCAGTATCCGACACTCCTAAAAACAGCAATCATGCCGTCAGAAACAAACTAAAACGGGCCTCAGCTCCGAACGCACAAACTCAGCAAACCGGGCGTCTCACCCGAGCAACATCGATCCACCGCTCCAGCAGTCGGGCTCTCTGGTTGGGCTTCAGTGTCGGGTTGCTCAGGCAGGTGGTGATGACACAGTTGGTGACAGAGTTGAACTGGGCCACGGTGGCTCTGATGGTGGGAGCCAGGTGCTCCTTCCCTTTCTTATCCCTCTGAGACCAAATCCCCCCCAGGCAGTGGTAGGGTACCACCTTCTTAAACAGATCCTGGAAGGACAGAGACACAGAGGGACGTAAAAATCAAGGCTCAGCTTCAGCTTGTGGAGGTTTTGAGCAGACAGCACTTACAGCAGGTAAAGTTCTGAAATGAAAAAGTCTGGTATGTTCTTAATGAGGTGTCGATATCATTTTAACTGAAGGGACTAAATGTGTTGATAAAGGAAGGGGAACATCCTCACCGCGTCCATGAGCGTGAACTGCTCGGCCACCATGATGGGGTCAAACGACAGGAAACTAAACGCAGGAAGCTCATCCTCAAAGCCGCTCTCTTCCTGCGTAGCGAAAGGGCAGCCGATGTGTTCCCCTGAAGAGAATGAAAATATATTTTTCACACAGCTGACTCCACCTGAGCTCACCCCGGACACAGTTCCTGAACCTTTTCTCTGTCAGCGCTTTTCTTTGTTCTTTACAGCAACAAATATTTCAGCGTGAACTGAAGCCGAGCCCACAGCTACCTGAAATGTGCACAATGTTCAACTTGTTTATTCTAACACTTCAGTTTCTACTATGGACCCCCCCCCCTTCTAGAGTCCCTGCCTGCTCTGTTGTCCCTCTCTCGTCCTGCCTTCATACCATCAGGATCAGGCTCACACTGCTGTCTTCGGTGGAAGTGGGCCAGCAGGTTGCGGGCGCGGCGCTCCAGGTCCGAGCCGGGGAAGTGGAGGTGAAGGTAAGCGAGGAGCTGGTGCAGACACTCGTAGTTGGGAGGGCTCCAGAAGTCCTCGGAGTACTGGTCCAGCCACGCGCCCAGGATGGAGGAAACAGTGCTGAAACGCACAGGAAATAAAACATAAGACATCAGGATATAAAAGCGTAAAATGGAGCAGATGTGTATTTGAAACATAAACAAAGCTGATGTGACCCATGTGTCAAACACACTCGTCTGATCATCAGCCTGGTTCTGACGGTTCACAGACGTACGTCCGTTTAACCCTCAAACGACCACATTACCAAAATAGCTGTTTGTGTTTATCATGCCTACAACATGACAGACATTCATAAAACTACACAAAACTACAAGGTGTGTTTGAGGGAATTAAAGTACGTTAGAGTACGTCAGACTACAGGTGATCAATAAATAACAATAAAGTCATCACAGGCTGTTTTGCCATTCTTCGGATTCAACCTGAATCTAAACAAACATGTAAATGCCTCGTTTTTCTGAATTAATGAGCTATCTTGTAAAGTCATTAGCATTAGATGGGAGCTCCTGGCGTCTCTGCTTACTGCAGATGGTCCTCTGATAGACCCATCTGCCTGCTGGATATGGCAGGATATAAAGGTATATTATGCATCATTTTATAATGCATTCAGCATGTCTACAAAGTGGCTCAAGACACAAAGATGTAGAAGGTGATTACTCACCCCAATAAGGCTATTTGGAAAACAGCATTATGTTTGCACAGATGTGTAATATTTAAAAATATTTATGCAAAAACTGAAACATGCGGTAAATGTGACGACTCGGGATGGATTGAACTTTAACTGAGGCTCTTTAACCAGAGAACCAGAGAATCCTGCTTATTTTTCTGTGACTGATCACATTTTTACAACTGCCTGAATTCAAACCCCCCTTTTTTCCCCCCTCAGAGCAACAGGGGGAAAAAAAGGGAGATCCCTTTAAGCTGGGGAGGAGTCGGGGGGGGCCTTGGTGAATGCACTCGGTGATGAATGTTGGCAGCTCGACACTGAAGGTCGCAGCACGCTTACTTTCTCAGCTCTGTGCAGTCGTCCTGGGAGATTCTGTGTGCTGTGGCTGCAGCCACATTTTGGAGCCTGGCATACCTAAAAACAGAAAAACACCACAGCTTCATTTTATAAACCTTTATTTATATTATAATCATTATAATTATAATCACCTGTACGTCCTCAGGACCAATATTTCCTACAACATTTGTGGCGGGTGAGGTATGCACTCTACTCAGTACCCTTTATTTCTATTTTTTTTTTATGTTATTGGTTTTATTGTGACCTCGTCAGTCATCTGTGAAGCACTTTTTGTACAAAACCTACCTACGTGAAAGGTGCCATACAAACAAAGTTTGACTGACATGATCGACCACTGAGCAGGGGCCATCTGTTTAAGCAGAGGGTTGGTGGTTCGGTACGATGAAGACCCCCACGTTAAAACACATTTCCTAAAAATCTCGTGTTGTGTTTGGATGCGTTCCCACTTCATGACAACTGTAAGGAGGGTGACTGGTGATTGGTGGGTGATGTTTGGGTTTTATGGGCTTTGATTAAGACTTTAAAATCAGGAGTGTGTCCAGACACAAGCAGCCGTCTGCAACTGTGTGTGCTGTTGGTGAAAAGAAATCATAAAACTCAAGCTAAACGCCTCAAATTTGTCCTTAATCAGAGCTTCTGACTCACTGTACTTGGTTAAATTATCTCTGATGTTGGGATGAAGGAGAAAAATGTGGGTTTTTCCTCCAGGTGTGTCGTGCGTTGTCACCGTACCTGTTGAGCAGGAGATCCAGCACCTGCTTGGTGGTGGCGAAGGATCGGTAGGTGCAGAGGAAGATGGTGACGTAGGTGGAGTCTTTGCCCTTGAACGCTGACACCATGTACTCCACCAGCCTCTCCAGAGTGCCGGCCTTGATGGTCCGCACCTTGCAGGTCTCGTAGAGGCTCAGGGCGGAGTCCGTCTCCACGCCCAGCCATCGCTGCCCCTTGCTGGCCGACTGGTGAAGCTGCACCTTCCGCAACGTGATGGTGAAGATGGCGTCCACCTCGGCCTCCTCGCCGATCTCCTGCGTCGAGCTCTGGGAGGCGGGCAAGGAAAATAAAACATTTTACTCCAACCATCGAACTCAAGTCGGGGTGAAATTTTGTCCTAGAATTCACGGCGGTTTCTTCACGATGGAACGAGCGCTTCAAACGAGTGTTTAGAGGACCAGATTAGAGGGAGCTGAAGGCTGAGAGGAGAAGCCATCTTTACCGTGAAGAAAGTCGAGTTAAAAAAGTCTGACATCTAATTCTGGGACTAAACCCTTTAATTATGACCATCTGTGTGACCTGGCCCTCTCCTTTCTGCTCGGTCTCTCTGAGTCGTGCTTCGTGAATCATGTGCGTGCACAAACAAACAATAGCTTGTTACCAAACAGAGCTTGCTGGATAACTGGGACCACAATACAGGCTGCAGCCTGCATTTACACAAACAGGGAATTAACACAAGCTGCTTGTTGCATGAATGAGGGCTCTGTGGGCCGCTGCACGTCACCACCGCAGCAGTTTGTTGTTGTTGTTTTCATATTGAGGAGAAAACAAAGATGAAACAAACCACGAGCCGTGGTGCTGGCAGGGATCATCATAAAGCAACAATACAAATATCACTCATTAGCATCGCCACAGAAGCCAGAGCGTTACGACACCCTTTAAAAATAAGAAACTTCTGACAGAGTAAAATTAGAGCTTTATTAATAATTTCCTTTAAAAAAAAACCAAATTCTAATGAAGCCGCCAGCTGTGCAACCCCCACGTGCACTGTGTTCATAACCTTTAAAGGGACAGATGATCGGTGCACCCGCCCCGTAGGACAGGAGGCATCAGCAGTAAAGAAGTCTGTCTCTTTTAAATTTAATTGAAGTAAATGGACCTTTGGAGAGTGACTGGATCTGAGGAAGCAGCTGAATGATATCAGAGGCCATCATGACAGCAACCCGAGTGGGACAACGTAATGCCATTTCAAAATAAGAGCCAGGAGGATTGTCTTCTAGTAACCTGCTCAGTGATCAGACATTTCTTTTGAAATGCTAAAATAAATACCCAAATCTACCCGGACAGCCCAGCCACCTGAAGTCTGTGTGTGGGAAACACTGAGCCTGCGTTACCTTTTATTACAGGATTAAACTAAACCTCAGCTGTTTGAGCACGGAGGAGGATACTCAAACCTAACCAGAGGAGCTACAGCAGAGTGACTCGCTGTGGAGGAATGGAGGGACGCCATGCAGCGCGGCGTGCCACAGTCATCTGTCACGGCCACTTATCGCGGCTCCTCAGAGAATTAGTCATCAGAGTCCATTTCCACGCCTCACTGCCTGCTTCTGCAGTCGGTAACATCTCAGTCCTGAGCTGAGAGAAGCTCGCCACGGTTTGGAGGTGTAATTAAAGGTCAAGCCAATAATTGACAGATTAACTGAGTAATAATGCAAACCTGGACGTAGGACTACATTGTAAGAAACTGCAAGATTTTCAGTATTTTACTGGCTCTAAGTGGGATAACTAACCTCTGCCCAAGAAACAAGAGTCCCGTACACAGAAGGCGAACTTCAGTAACCCTGGGAGAGACCCTGACAGTTGAGGGAGGGTGTATGTGACAGATGAGCAGACCCCTGGACTGCTGCAAACCTGAGGGTATAATGTCCGAGGCACAGCTGCAGCTGAGAGGCTCGACAGCAGGACCGGCTCTTATCAGCCAAACCGCAGAGGCCGCGCTGCTATCACCTCGAGCTCTGAAAAAATGCAGCGCTCAAGGGCAGCTCCTCGCTCTATCCGGCCAATCGATTCCCAGAATAATGCTGCTATTCATGCCTGTTCCTGTAAGTGTTGCCGTGCAAACCAAACTCTCCCTGCTGATAGAAAAATAACTGAGAGATCAACAGTATTAAAGACAGGAGTTCAATGCTGCCTCAAAAGAGCTTCAGCAGACGGAGGCTACGGTCTGAAACCTGACCGATGATGACGATGATCCCGGTGTCCAAAAATGAGATCTTTCAGTGAATTATCAGAAAACAGAACATCCAGGCTGCAAATGCGTCTCTGTTACTCTGTCGGTGGTTTCCAAATTTTTGGGGGCCAAAGCACACCTCAGGGAAAGCCACAATTTCTAGACACACCTGCACAAACCAGCTTCACTGATATCTGAATATCATCAGGGGTTTTGTTTTTTTTTTAACTGTATTTTTTATGATTTTTGTCCTTTTGTGGCAGCTAGGCAAAGTTCTGCCGCTCCACCAGGCACACCGACGGTCCCGGCTATCCAGAAACTACGGCAGAGTTTGATTCTGATGTTTAATTCGTTGGATTTGTCATTTTTTCTAGGCCACATCAGCGCATACAAAGTACCACTAAACTAACAGTGCCCAGGCCCAGCGCCCCTCAGCACACCACATTTCTGCTCTGCATCGTGCACATTACACTGGTCCAGATTTCACCCACGCTTTTGTTTTCTCTCAGCTAAATTACACCAACCGTCTTCTTTCTGGCATCAATGAAAAGTCGCCCTCTCGTCTGCAGCTGCTCCGCTTCATGCTGGTTTTAGCAGACAGCATCATCTCAGCCCCAGCTTCTCTGCACTGACCCAGCTTTGTGTTATTCTATATTTATTTGTCTGCCAAAGCACCTTGTAAACTTTCTTTTTAAAAGATGTCATATAAATAAAGTCATTATTGCCAATATATATGCTCAAAGACGGTTTCCAAAAAAAAAAAAAAAGAGAAATCACGCTGAGCAGAAACGGGATTTCGACACTTTGGCTGTAAAAATGTTTCTGGTTTCATTTTTTAACAGAGCTCAAATGTGTTTTTGCAAACTTAAAGTTTCAGCTGTGATTCAAAAGAAACACGTTTCAGCCTGCCCTGAAAATATTCACAGCATTAAGGTCAAATTTAGCACGGCTTCATTAAATATACTGAAGTTCAAATGAGCCGATGTGGAGGGGGTCGGGCAGGAGGCGCTGACCGATTTCTGATGGAACATTAACATTGAAGATGAGACAGGCAGGTGCACGCAGAGACAAAAAGCTCCAGAGTTTTCCTGTTAACCACCAAAGGAGAGCCGGGAAGCCGTGGACTGTTTTCCAAAGACTCGCCTCTTAAAGTGAAAAAGGTCTCAAGCTTGGAGACGAGGAGCAGGAGAGGCTCTCCTCTCTCAGCCTTCATGTAAATGTTGTAAAATCAGTTTTAACTGCAGCTGGATTTAATCAGCATCGTAATATATAACAGCGGATGAACAAGAGGACTGATAAGCTGTTCTGTGTGTGTGTGTGTGTGTGTGTGTGTGTGTGTGTGTGTGGGGTTTCTCATAAATCCAGAAGCAGCCCTTTTATTTATCTTAGCGTCACATTCCTTCATCCTGACTCAGACAATGAGATCGGCACCAACACAGCGAGTCTTCTCACACCACCACCCTGATATCAACAAAGTGTGAGCATGGTTAGATGATCAAAATCATGTTAGTCATTAAAATCACAAATCACCAGCAACTGCAGCAGCAGCACACTGAAACAGACACATCTACTGATAGAAGCCAGTTTACCCTCTGTGGTAAAAACTAAACAGTCATCACAGCGGAGGAAGGTTTTGATTTCTAATCCTGCTCTCCTGCAGATAATCGTCCAAATTTAGTCCCTCAGTGCTGCCGCTGACAAACTATACAAATGATTTCTTCATCCTGACGTGTCAGACGCTGAGGCACATTAAACTCTGGGATGCTTATTAATATGGCATGCAGATTATATAGTTTAAACTGAACCAATTCTGCTTATTATTATTCTGCAGCCTGGGCCTCTGGATCACAGGGGTTACATGTGCATCCTCAGAGACAGAAAATATAAGACAAGCACAAGAGTGCCACTTTAAAAAGGAGCCAGCGTGGTCGACTCATCCCCTCAGCAGATTAAACCGTTTATTCAAAGTGCAGCTGCAGTTCCTATCATTTTTAAAAAGAACTGATATAAATGAACTCTAATCTTCACGAATCCTGATAATCTGGAGCGTCTGCTGCATGAATACCTCAGCTGTACAATAACGCACAAACAGTACTCTGAATCTGTCTCGAGCTTCACCGACGTTAAAACAAACTTAGAAAACTACAGAAGGATCCACAGGAAATGTCTGGCATCCAGAAACGGCCTCCTCCACACGCTTATCAGATCTACGTTCACCTACGCCGTCCTGGCTGCGAATGACCGTGAATGCGTACGTGGGCTGGAGGAATGTGAGGCGAGTAAAAGTGTCAGGAAAGAGTCACGAAGCAGGGAAAAGAAGTTTCCAGATGGAAAGAACACAAACATTAAGCCATGTAAGTGCTACAGCTGTTTTAATGCTCATTTAAATTTAGACTCAACACGGTGACGTTTTTTTCCTCAGCTTGACTGTTACCCTGGTATTCCGGTACAGGTGGGAAGATTCCCATCAAATGTACCACAGCAGGATCCTACTGGATTTACAGGGGGCACAAACAAAAGCTGCTAACTGTCTTTTCCAACCCCAAGAATACCTAAGAAAGCCCCTCCGTTGGTTAAAGACAGCTCCTTTACATATTTAACAGTTTTTAGTTGCTGGGTAGTTTTGAATCCTGAAATGTTAAATAAGGAGGAGGCATGGAAAAGCTCCAAACCATCATTTAGGTCGAACTTAAACCCTCAGATTTGAATTCTGTGTGTGGCTTTTAAAATATTGGTGTTAAAACTGCAGGAACACGGTAATAAAAGGTCGATCCAGCACCTGTGACGGACGCTTTCAGCAATTTGAGTCCCAATTTTCCCGCTTGCCAAAAAACTCTGGCTTTTGTGTCCTGATCCTAACCATAAACCTGGATTAAAAACATTCCCACTGACAGGAATGATGGCCCCACTTCTAATGAGCCAAGCTGACCGCTGAAAGGCTCCTCAGCTATTTCCAAGGTTTGCTTCTAGAAGAACTTCATTTCATGTGTTTTCATTCATTACACGGCCAAATATATTAGGAAAATACAAGTATTTCTTTTAAATAATGCAGCACGAACTGTTGTAACGCCTTAACTATATGTGGTCCAATGATGCTCACCCATCAAAGGCTCACTTTGTGCAGGGAAAAACACTAGGACACTTTTACTTTAACTACAGGCTGCTCACTTCAATGGATTCATGAGTACTTCAATAAAAGCCTGGAACCAGCGGCATCAAGGAGGCGACGACTAGTACGAAATTCAGTCTACAGGCTGCTAGCCCATGTCGCTATCAGAAATACAACCTTTGTTAAGAAGCTCTTAGGCCTAACAGGAACAATGGCCCCACTTCTAATGAGCCAAGCAGACGTAAACAGGATTGATTCTCTATTGAAATTAAACGTTAGAGTCGAGTACCAACTCCCAGCCTTCCAACCACAGCTGGCTGACCTTCTCATTTGTTCCCAAAGACAATCACATCTCAACATATAAGAAAAAAAGAAAAAATGTTTATCTCAGATAACAAACCTTCTTTCTATCTGATAGTGTACAGTCTTTATAAATACTGAGACAGGAACAGACTAAAATAAACACGAGGGCTGAAGTAAACCCTCAGGCTCAGCCAAATCCCCTCAAGGCCGACGAGCGCTGTGGGAGTGTGTTCGGAAGAGCGAACCTATAAAGCTCATCAACAGCAAACACACCTGCTTCGAAAGTGACCATCAGAAATCCCCTCTGAGGCAAAGTCTAAATGCAGATCAAGAGAAACTGACGAGAAAACCTTCCCCCCAAAAACAATCAGCGACTGAACAAAGCCAACAATAGCACGCGTCCATTTCAACTCCGCGGCACAAGCCGGTGACTTCCCCTCGCTAACAATGAACGCTGAAAGGCGGTGAGGTCATTGGAAGCAGGGTAAGAGACAGCAGAGGGGAGGCGGGTGTAGCCATCTAAACACTGAGGCAGGGGTGGTCTCCGCCAGCAGAAGCTTGTTTATGCACCAAAGTCATTACTCTGTCTTCCACTGCATGCTTCTGAGCAGCGGGACACAAACGGAGCACTTCTTCTGTAAGAGCTCACGAAGTGGGACGGAGAATTTCTGGGGCCGACTTACGTTTAACGTAGTTTGTCAGAGAGTCGATGCCAATATTTCTGTTTTCTGTCTCTGTGTCAAACACACTGAAAGCTCTTCCGGGCGTTCTTTATACAGGACGTAGAGATTTGAACGGGGCAGATGTACTTCAAGTGCTTCCAGTATTCCTGACGGCACATTCAATGACAGTGGACGGATTAGAGGGACCAGCAAAATCTAATCAGTTTATTCTTGACTCCAATTAAAAGGTGTGTGCCAGATATCCTGAAAAGCCATCCAAATATTCCTGATATATATCACAAGAATTCAACAGAAGATCACAGTGACCTTTATCGTTACCCACTAATCAGTTCATCCTGGAGGCCATCCCAGCCTTTCTGATACAAACTTCACCTTTGACCAACAACATTTGTTTTGCTCTTCACTGAGACCAAATGATTTTTTGTGTGTGTGGAAAATGTTGAAACACTTGCATAAAACAGAAACGTGTGAATCTGGAGGCAGAGCCAGCGAGAACATCGCGGGTCAGCACTGAGACATGAAGGTCGTGACAGTGCAGCAGGCAGATGTTCAAATATTTCACTACTCAAGTCAAAACGTTCAGCTGCTGATGTGCTGTATCCTCTGAGAACCACGAATCTGTGCTAAAGTGCACTGCAATCCATCCAATTGTGATTTAAACACTTAAGTTGCAAATACTCGTGAGGCAAAAAGCAGCTAAAATTTATTGTGAAAAGCAAGAATAACAATTGGAAAAATCTACTAGAGGATAAAAAAATAAAGTCGGGTTTAGACACAGACGGATGATAAACTGAATATGCCAACAATTCACAGGGTTATTCCACTGGCTAAGCTCAGAATAAGTAAATCCAAATGTGTCCTCGTGAAAGAAGATGATTATATAATTAGACATGCTTTAGCAAGCTGGAAAGATCCACAGGTACATGCTTATGTGCTAGGGGAAAGCCGGGTCATACTTTAATAAGAGTGATGAGTGGAACAGCAGCCAGCACCAATGAAGCCAACGTGTTGATTCAGCTCCAGAAGTCTGGTTTGGATTCCTGTTGTTAACGATCCTCTTTTACTTCTTATCTTTCAAGAGAAATGCATGAAGACGCCTTGACATTGATATATATATTTTATGTATATAGTGCTTATGTATATGTGTATAGTTTTTTATAGTTTTTATTCTATTCTATTTTAGTTCATTTGTTTTTACTCATCCTTTTCATTTTTCTCTGTACTTGAGCTGCTGTAATGCGCAAATTTCCCCGTCGTGGGATCGTTAAAGTTTTATCTTATCTTATCTTTACTGCCAACACCACAAACGGCCCGTTCTCGTCCCCGCGCGTCTCCCAGCCAAAAACTCACTTTGGACATGAACGGATTTTGCTGTGAAATTAATTTGACAGCCCGGCCGTGGGTCACAGAACTTCTGATTAGCTTTTGGAGATGACCTCAATCTACATTTCCTGTAATCAGATTTTTTTTTTAGTAAGCTGGCTTGTTTACAGTGTCAGCGCAGATTCAAAGTGACAGCAGTGACCGTGTATGACCGATCGATGGAGGAAGTTTATGTGCTTCGTGTTTCTTCAAGTTATTAGTAAGTTCTACTAATCTCGCTCAGTCAAATTTCATTTTTTCCATAAACACCGAAACAAAACCTTAATTTAAGCCTCAGCTAAGGACATTTCTGCCCGTGTGTTGCCTCAAACTGTGAGAGAAAATGGATGAATCCAGCTAAATTGGCTTTGTCAGTCATTATTAATCACTAACATGCATGCATGCTCACAGTTTTATTGGGAAAATGAGCCTCTAATGCTGATCCTGATCACACAGGACTCGTTTTCATATCCATAAATCTTTGTTGACACAGTAATTTGGTTGGTCTGTTTCTTAAATTTGATTGTAAAACTTCTCAAATATCTGCACTACTTGGTTTCAGTCATTTATATCACCCTGAATCAGACAAGCTCGACTCAGAGTCCACTTTCTTGTTTACTCTGGCGCTTTTGCACATATTTATGCAGATGTTTGGTGTCATGGAAAGTTTAAAAGTCCACATTTCCACTGAGCAAACTCATTCTGCTGATGTGGACCGTCTGATATGTGGAAAGGCTCCAGAACAAGCAAATGTGTTTGAAAGAGGACCTGGAGCTGATCTTTTTCTCTCATCTGTGGCTCCAAGTTCAAAAATAAATAATGAAGGCATCACCGTACACAGCGGGAGTCGCAGGACATCTGCTCTTCATAGAAACTTTAGGAGCTAACGCCAAACTAACGAACTGGTAGATTAGTTAGAAGTATGTGATCAATGATAGCACAGCCTCAAGGTCCACTTACTAGCTGTAGCTCGAGGTTTTCCTCAGTATCACTCAACTGTTGCTATCACAGTTACTCCATTTTCTAATGATAATCTTTCAGCACAGCTGAAGCCTCTGGAGGAGGAGGAGGAGGAGGAGAGGGTAACTAATACCAGCAGAAACATGAGGTAAGGCTGGAAACCAAAATAAACCCCAAATGATGACAAACACTGATAATTTTGTCCTGTGGGAGGGTTAAATGTCGCTCCTCTACAACCCTCTCAGCTGTGTCCACGTACAGCGCAGTAAAGACCTCCACCCCCCACCCCCAGTTAATCCCACCGAATTAAATCAAATCCCTCCAGAGCCTTCTCTCCTGCTCTGACCCACTTTGTAACTCACTCAGTAAAGCAAAAATAACTGCTTTAAACATCACAGGCTCACGTCTGCTTTGTCTCTGCTAGGCTAATGACTGTTGTTCTGCTGCTCCTCGCAGCTGATAACAGAAAAAAGCTGTGAATGTCTACACAAAGTAAACTGAACGGGGAATCTGTCAGTGCCTCAAAAGCACCATCTGCACCAAAATCCAAACTTCACCTCACAGGCGAGGTTTCGAAGGCCGCAGAGGGATCCCAGTCAGCTGGTTAACTAGTAATGACCTCTAAAGCCTGCCAAAATAAAACAACGCAATATTGGTCCTGCACAGCTTACAGTGATGCCAACATTTCTCTCAAGCTTCAGATAAAACACGCCGCACCAGGCAGACAGCAAGTGCAGAATCCGGAAATCTGAAGCTGGAGAATCGAGTATTTTTCCAGGCGTCTGGCCTTCACATTCCAGATTCTGTCTGCCGCTCGGCTCCGGCACTCAGCCGCTCGGCTCGCTCTCTCCAAAATGAACCCCAGGAACAAAAGCTCCTCTGTGCCCAGTCGGACGCACCGGCTCCCGTTTCTCACCGCGACACTCGGACAAACTTCCAGCTGTCAGAGCCTATCTTAACTAGGAGCACATGACAAATGCCCCCCCCTCCACTCAGGCCACAGACAGCTGATGTTTACATTGATTATTTAAAACATGCTGATTGCTGGTGCTGCAAAACATCCAGATCGCTCACTAAAATCTGCATACACTGAAGTGGGAACTAAAAAACAGCCCTAAAATTGGTTTCTGAGGACTCTGAAAGCTCCTAGTTCCCGCAGTAGAAGACACACTGAGGAGGAGGATCTATGAACGAGCACCGACTGACTGAGATACTGTGAAGCTCACAGGTGAACAGACTCCTCGGACTGGTGTGAACTGCTCTGGGAGTTACTTCCCTCGTTCTCTGCTCTCTCTGCAAACTCGTTTGTAATTGAATGAGCCGACAGTTTGAAGTGCTCACTGTTTCAGCCCTCTTGAGACGGGCTCCATAAGCAGCAGCCTTTGTTCAGCACAGTTTTGTAAAGGCTCGCCCCCTAATCCTGCTGGTTTGCTAACGGACTGCGTCGTCACTAATTATGACTATTTTCAGCCTGAATGCACTGTTGTATACCGTTTGGCTTATTACATCTGTGACTTGGCTCCTGTGAAAATGAGATTATAGAGGGGAAAAAAAGTGGTTACATAAAGTCAGACAAAGCCTGATGCTGCGGTACAAACTGTTACACAGACAGACCGTTTAACCGTGCAGGAGCCAGTTCAGGACCAAACGTCCCGACACCCGAAAACTTCAAGACTCGGCTTTTGCTAATCATCATTTCAGGGACACGAGGAGGCCGGAGACGAGGACAGCAGCACAGAGTTTAGGTTAGACTCTGATTAACTGATCAATTTTGGGTTCACGAATGCTTTTAGCTTTTTGAGAGAGCCAAAATAATCCAACCCTGCAGCGACCAAGCTATTTTAGGGACTAAAATGGCCCATTATGTTTTAAACGGGAGCATTTTTTTAATGGCTCCATTTGCGTTTATTACATCTAAACAGTTTCCATCATCTGTGAATGATGAAATGTGCCGATGCCCTTACTTACGATTTTCAGTTTACAATTTAACGCAGCTCGATTCGTCTCCGTCAGCTGAGCCATTTTCATTATGACTTTGAGCGTTAAGCATCTGCAGCCTCTCTTCTTCCAGGATAGGAAACATTTTTATGATAAAAGATATCACAACAGCCAGGACGGTTAAAAAGTGACATTAATCAGAGGTTTCCATTTTTGCTTCCTGATCAATTTTCCATACAGGGAAAAAAAAAACAAAAAAAAAAACTGCTACCACTGTTCTCTCATTGCCCAGTGGCTTTTTTAAAACTAGGGTTTAATATACTCAGGATTTAAATACATTTTTATTTATCAAATGGCAAAAAATAACAAGAAAATGCAAAAACGTCTGCTAACTGAAGTAACAAAGACCATCGTCTTCAGCTACACGTGGACACGTTGCGGTTACGTGCACAGTCACCCCTCAGAGGCTCGTTGTGAGCCAGGAAAAACGCTGCATGAGTGCAACTGTTTTATTACAGAGTAGAAAAAAGAGCTTTCCACCAGCCCTGCCACATCAGTGGCTCAATTCCTGCAAAACAAAACAAAACACAAAGAGTTGCAGAAGTAGGTCGACAAATATAACCCGGTCACCTGAAGGGTAAAGCACGTCGAACCTCAATTTTAAGCAGGTATACATAATTTATGACATTATTATAACAACACTGATTTAAAAAGGACCCAAATCTCCATTAACTGCCATAATGATCATCCAGCCATGATGCAGTACAGCATCATTTTGTTATTAGCGTCACGCAGCAGTAATTTCACCTCACGGCACGCCTCCGTTTCAAAGCCACTCAGTCCTCTCAGCTATACGATACGGTGCATAGAGGCTGATGCTGCTGGTTACAAAGAGCCAGAGGGATCAACAAATGGCTCAACCTGACCGCTGACAGCACCACATCAGCCCCAGTGACCCCATCATGCTGCAACACAACCTCAGCATCGAATAACATTCACGGATTGTGCAGCAGGAGGGGAATAAAGGCAGCGATTGTGGAGGAAACCCCTCGGCCTCTGCAGGAGGAGGATTAGGTAATTGTGTTAGAGGAGAGGATTAGATTAGGGCAGAGGGACGAAGCAGAACAGGTTAGCCGGGGACGGGAGACCAGCGTGGCCACACCGAGGCAAACGGGTGTTCAATAACGAGCCTCCGATACCTGTCCGGTCTGAATGATGACAGCAGAACGCAAAATGAAAGAACACATAATCCAGGTGGACAGACAGACTGGACTACTCTGTCACCATGGTGACATCACCATCCAATCCCAGGCTCTGTTTAAGACCCATAAATATGATTACTCATCCTCCCCTCCTTATGTGATCAAACATTCGGGATGCAGGGAAACAGGTCCTTTAATCCAGAAAAAAGGGCATTTTTATAGATTGAAACAAATCTGTAAAACTGTGAGTTTGGGTTTAAAGGTGAGAGCTCAGCGGGGAGAAATAAAAAGCAGAGTTGGAGACATGAAAACACCAACAACACACTGATCTTCATACACTGAGGGGACAGTTTACTGCGTGAATTCCATCAGAAGTGATCGCAGTTCGACCCGGCACTACAGGTGTAACAACAAATAAAAAAACAGTAAGTTTTAAAAGAAATATAAAGTACAAACCCAACTCCAGAAAAGTCAAGACGTCGTCTAAAACGTAAATAAAACAGAATGCAACGAGGTGCTGATCTCATAGAAAACACATCATCAACATATTTTACACAGAATTGGGTCTGCAGTTTGTTCAGTCCTCTAACTTCAACATCTTTTTAGGATGCAAAAAAGGACGCAGCCTCTCCGTGTCTGAAGAGTTAAACCTGCATTCTGTGTAATGGCCAGCAGGGGGAGACTCTTCTGGCTGCGCACAACAGTCAGATTGTATAGAAGTCTGTGAGCGACTGTCTCAAGCCTTTTCTATAATGAAACAAGAGCAGCTAGTATTTCTAGTGCCACCTAGTGGTTACGTCCATCTTTTCTGTACAGGCTATGTTTTGAGCTCTACTAACAGTTGGGTTCCTAAGGAGCTGAATTGTGCTGAGAGCCTAATGCTCGATTACTCCTCTGAGGTCTCAGTGAGCAACATTTACTAACCCTAAGCAATCAGAATATGTCATTTTTGTGCTCCTAGGTTTTGCTAATTATTCTGACACATAAAAACTACTCACTATTTTTTTTTAAGTTAGTTTTGCCTTAATCAAATGTAGGGTTAGGCTAGGGCAGGGTTAGTTTTATCACCTAGACTGAGAATTCAGAGGGTTAATGGTGCTGTGTCTTCCTGGAAATATAAGTAGTCCTCAGCAGCTCTGATAAGTCTGTTTGTTAGTAATAAGTAGCGCAAACACAATATACTGATTAGCAAAAGGACAAATACAGCAGGCTGTAATCTTTCATGGCAGACATAATGCTGTTTAACTGCTGCCCCAGTGATGCAGGCATGCCAGTGCACAACGATAAACGCAAACAGTGACGTCACCCACTACAGCGGGGGTCCAGACACCCTCGTCTGATCGAGCATCCACTCAATTAAACCTGGGCCGATCCACGGAGGCCCGACCCAGAACCCGCAGGACCAGAAGGATCCTCACGGGAACTCGAGGACCTCGGTCCACGACCAGCGGATCAGAGGGCGTTTCTGATGTTATACACTCTGAAATCATTCTCCTGCATCTGTGCTTGTGCTCTTAGACTCACTTTCACTGCAGCCTGATCAGAGTCACTGCTCTGATCCATGAATACCTGCTGGTTTCCTCAGTTTTCTATGAAATTAAGCTAAAGAATATTTATTTCACGTTGGCAGATCAACAAAATAAGGCTCATGTAATGCAGCCAAACAATGACTAAACAGGTGGGGTAATGAGCTACAGATTAATCTGTAATTAAAGTAATCATGTCCACATTTAGCACATTATTCTTCACCTGAACTTCCTCTAACTGATACAAAGGATTCCCATAGCTGGCCACATTTATGTCTGAGTAATCCATTCAATAACCAAAACAAAAAACCGAACTTCATTCCTGGTCACTCTGTTGATCAATCAGTGAAAGAGCTTTCATATGGCAGTACTTCCTGTAACAACTGCAGAAACTTCACTGTCTGATATGGAAAACCCCCTAAAAGTACAAGCGAGCGATGTAGAAAAACATCATTCTGCAATATGACAAACAGGACGACGGCTCTCGTGCTGATATTTCATGACATTTGGAGAGGTTTGACTCAGTGACACCTGCACGGGAGGGTTTCAGTATCAAACAGAATCAGCGGGAGGGCTGAAAACCACCACCAACACACAAAAAAGCAAGTCATCCTGTAACTGTACTCTCCTGCCAAGGAACACCGCAACAGTCATATTAGATTTCCCTGTATTGTTATATTTGTTATGTGGCTGTATTAACACTGTAAACCGCAGCCAATCAGCAGCTTTATAATGGTAAGCTGTTTATACGGCTTAAAAAATACAGGATTAGTGTGTTTATGGCACACTGCATCACCTGGGTGACTCACCATGTTGTATATAAGCTTATTTAATGCAGATTTAAACACGTTTTCTGGGTGTAAAAGCAGATAAAGCTTTAAAATATGAAGCGATAAAGCAGATACATCATAAATCTCTGTTTTAACGGTCAGAAAAGTTTATTAACAGCACAAATGTTGTGTTACTCCTTCTGAATCACCACCCTGGAGCCTGAAAACCTGTTTGGATCCGCCCGATCACCCTCCTCCATGGCAACACAACAAACCGCATCAGCTAACGGACCTCTCCTTCCCTTTTCACCCGCCTCCTCCTCCTCCTCCTCCTCCTCACCTCCACCAGTGGCAGGTCGGGGTCCAGGTGCGTGAAGCTGTGCAAGACCACCGGGCTGCGGTCCTCGACCACCTCCAGTCTCACGCCGTCCCAAATGTTCCGCACCTTCCACGAAGAGTCAAACATCTCGACCAGCTGGCCCGGTTTGACGCTGCGCGCCTCGGCTTGCATCCCCGGGAAATAGACCATGGATGCCCGCAGTGTTCGGTCACACCCGCGGCGGCGACATTTTTACCGTTTTTAAAGCACACACACGAACACAGACCGCCGCCGCTGCCGCCTGAGGTTAACGAGGTTCTGTTTGCACCGCCCCTCTCAGTGCAGTGACTAACACCGGGGCTTTTCCAAGCCCCGCCCCCAGCCCCGCGGGACCTTCACGACCGTCGGACATACCGAACACCCAGGACACGAATAATGCCTTCAGGGAAATTTAAGGTTTAAAATGCCACTTTCATCATGGTACTTGATCCCACATTTTAAAAACTTTACTTGTAGTTACACTGACTACAACTAGCTACACGTTTGCAAAGTTGCTGCTAACACTACTGGCATTTTATCCACAAAATGTAATAATTAAAGGTAAATAAAAGGAACAAGTCACTTTTATTCTTTTTCATGTATAAAGATGCACTATTAACTGAAATGTTATACAGAAGACTTTCATAAAATCAGACTGGGGCTGTCATGTCAGATTTTACTTTGTGCTCAAAAAATAAAATCACAGTAACAATTTGATTGTGATATCTGTAACTTTTTGAGATTTGTCTTTTTTTGCCGTCAGTCTGTCTCTTTTGGTAAATTGGTGCACGGAGGGGACACAAAGCATACAAATACCACAGTAAATATCACAGATATCGCCAACACACAAATCTCAAGGCACCGCTAAATAAGAATATTATGCCCTTTGTGGAAAAACATGATCAACAATGTAACCTAATGATATAAAGTCAAAGTCATTTTATGGCTGTTAGCACTCAGTGCCTAAAGTTTAAAATTTTCTGTTTTTATTTCTGTTTAGTTTCAGTTAGTTTCCAAAGTTGCTTATTTTAGTTTATTTTTAATTATTTGAAGATATTTTAGTTTAGTATTTATTCAATTTAGTGCAAGTTTTAGTCTTTTTAATTATTTTTATGTGGACGATCACTCTCAGGGGCAAGATTTAGGAAAAAAGGGTGTTTTTATTGGGTATTACAATAAAATCTGTATAAGCACACTCACCCAAGCCTCGTCATGCTAGGTAACAGACTAAACCTGATAACATTTAATCTGCATTTTTATTTTAATTTAATTAGTTTTGTGAAGTCAGAAAAACATTGCAGTTAGTTTTTCCCCCCCCCAAAAAAAAGTCTATAATTTACTTTTGTTTTCAGCTATCTCTAATTTTTTAACAATCCCACCTCAATTTAGGTAAGTGTATTAACCTAGGGCGACGCTGACATTTAGAGCTGTTGCGTAGGAAGCTGGAGTGTTCGAGGCGGCCCTGAAGGCAGCACTAACTCCCCCACTCTTACGTCATGCCTGTGGGAAATGATGGCGGTGTGCTGCTCCTGCTTTCACTGTGGCAGCGGGAGCTGTGGGAAAAGAAAACGGGGAAGTCTGCTGTGAGTCCAGCAAACAGCTCGAAGCTTCTCACCACCTGAAGTCCAGCTTCTCCGTCACCTCGAAGAAGCTTTCTAGGTTTCCACACCTTTATTAAAGAGCTTGAGGTAAACTATAAAATGTGATCCAAGTCATGCTACAGAAACTTTTGAAGATAGATTTTTAATTGAAATGGCTAAAATTATAGTTTAAAAAAAAAAAAAAAAAAAAAAAATTACTCTTAAATTAATTCACGTTGTCAGCACATTTTCCCTCCAGGATTTGTTGATAAACAAATATTTAAGTCAGCTGATTCACAGAGCACATGTGTGGTCTCTTTGTGCCAATTTTAAGACCAGAACATGTAGCCGTCCTTATCAATCGCCCAGCCAAAGTGGCCAAAGTTTCTAATAATGAAGTCAGTGTGTGAGAGAGTCAAAAGCTCAGGCTGCAGCCTGCTCTCTTTTTTGGGTGAGTGGGTTGAGTCTTCTCTAATATTTGTGGAAACAATAAAAAGTGTTACTGTGCGTGTCTAAAATAAAAACCTCTCAGCTTACATTAACCGCACTGAGTAAGCTTTTTTATTCCATTTTATTTTGATTTAAATAATTTGTTGAGCTTTTACTTTACAGAGGTACTGTATTTTATTTTCAGTTTTTTATATAGCATTTTATTTAGATTTTTACTCATTTATTTTTTTTTTAGCTTTATTCATTTGAGTCATTTTTACCTTAGTGGGTTATTTAGTTTTGTCACCTCGTATCTTTCTAGTCTATTGAAGCCGTTTTGTCATGTTGCTGTTTTGGCTGCTGTAGCACAGGAAAATTTCCCAACTATGGGGATAAAGTTCTCTTATCTGATCTTATTATACTGAGAGAAAACAAGAGAGAAAAGCAACAAATCCTCAGCTGAAAAGCTCGAATCATTTTTTCTAAAATAAACTGATCATCTAAATTACCAATTAAAATCTGAGCAGCTTATTCACCAAAGCTACAACAATTACAACAAATGAAACAAAAGATCTGCAACACAACACAAAGATCTGCATTTCATATAATGTTATCCTGTACGCGCCGCTCTGCTCGGCATAAAAACAAACACCTCCCTGAAAGCTCCTGAAAGCACCGTCAGGAAGTCCCCGTTAGTAAACTGAAGGTGTTTTCACTTTGGTTCAACAGATGCACCGTGGGGGGAGATTTAGGGAAAGCCACCAGAAAAAGAACCTCTGCAGATTTAACATCTAACACCGCCCCCTACTGGTCAGTGTCAGGAACAAACGCCTCCCACCACACTGAGAACAAGCTGCCAAGCTTTTAAATCACTGCAGCCTGTTTTAACCAGCGGAACAAAACCTTTATCTAACTGTTACATTATTAAACTTTCATGATATTTATTATTCACATGTTTTTGGACACAACCCAACAGTCTTACACGCCAAGGCACCGACAGGTGGGAAAGTGATTGAGAAAATTTAAGGAAAACATCTGCTGCACCAGCTGAGGCTGAGCACAAACACGTCTGACCTCGCCGACCTCTCAGCACCGAGCGGCTGCGTTTCATCGCTCAGAAATCTGCAGCTGCCCGACGAGGGGAAGAGCAGCGAGCGAGTGCTGTGGGTTTCTAAAAGGTTCGTGCAGACTTAAGTTACCAACAAATCAAGAAACCTGCAGCAGCAAACCTGGCTCCTCGAGTTCTTCTTGAACTTCCTGAGTGGGCAGCACTGCTGCCTCACAGTAAGAAGGTCCAGAGTAATCATATGCTTTTCTACCGGGGCTCCAATATCAGAGCATAAACACGAGTCCTCATTATTAAACTGCAAAAACAGCATAAAAACTTCAGGTCATATTCACTGTGCTGCATAAGACACCACCACAATGTCTGTTTCTGTCCTAAAACCAAGGCTGAGCTGGATCGTAGATGGCTTTGAAAGACAGTTTGGACGGTGATGTGATCACTTCCTGTCTGATCTGCACAGAGAGCCGAGCAGCAGAAAGGCTGAAAGGTGCAGAATAACAAACAGCCACAAGCTTCAGTTTAAAAGCGCTGGTACTAATATCTGTCCTACGCGGGCTGAATCCCAGAAATCTGACGGAGCCCGGAGGGCCGGCCAACTCCGAGTCTGCTGCGATTTAACTGAAGCTCTTTTTCCATCTGCTGGAAATCAACACCAGAGGATGTTGTGCTGCTGCTGCGGGCCGGCTGATGTTCTACGGCTCCCCGAGGAGGGTGACGCTAACAGCCCGCATTACGTTCTTGTTTTCTCACACGGGAACACTCATGCACCCCCCACCACACACGCACGCACGCACGCACACACACTGAGAGGCTGCACCCCCGACCCAGAAAAAACGTTTTACACACATATGTGAGGAGGAGATCCAAACGTCACCAACCAAAGAAAGAGTCCCATCCCGATGAGGGTAAAATTAAAATCAGGGCAGTGACATCAGCAGCTTATTTTAGACTTGGTGACACTGAGCAGTGCCGAAAGTTCCTTATTCCTCCTGTCAGGAGGCCATTTAGCAAGGCACTACAGCTGGGTGGTTACCCTGGGCTCCTGCCAGGCGCACAATGTTTCCTCCAACACTCCACAAACAATAAATCTGAAACAAATAAAAGCCAAAGGCAGAGCCAGACTGGATATCGAGTTATGTAAGAGGAGGAAAATAACAAGCCAATAAATCAGAATAAACTTAAATAATACAAAAAAAAAAAAAAGGTACCTCAAAAAACCCTCCTACTAATGAAATCATTTAAATCTGTAAAACTCAATTTTAGTGACGCACACTGAGGCTGGTCTACGGTCTGCAGAACTGCACACGGCTTCACTCTGTTCCCTCCGTCTCCGATAAAAGCTCAGAGCTGACAGCGCAGAGATTAAATCCGACCTTAGAGGACCGACGAGAGGTCTGAAGAACACATTTATCCAATCCTGACACTGTTTAATCACACCTGTGTGCTGGTTTCCATTAGAAAAACAATAATTAAACCTGTAAAATCGCCCTCATTTCTATAATCTGATGACCTGAGCGAGTGTGAGTCATACAGAGAAAAGGTCAGCTTCCTTCACTTCCTGTTGTCTGAGTTTGAGACGGCTGAGGTCAGGCGTCCGCGCTGCTTCATGTCGCTGTACAGCCAGAACACGGTAATGACAGCTCACGGGAGCAGATTATAGACAGGGAGGGATTTCATATGTTGGTTCGCACTGCAGAGATGTCGCACTGTGAAGTCAGAGCAGCTCAGAGCCGACCTGAGTGCTCCCGCTGTTACCATCGATCCAGGAGGAGCATCTGTACCAGAGCCACCTTTAACACATTTGGAGCCAGTTTCAGACCGATTTTTCTACTCTTGACTCTGTGTGATGTCAGTGAGAGTAAAAACCCCAGTGGGGTTATTCCAGGCACAGAAACCCCACCTACCCATCCCTCTTCTTACGAGGGGCAGCCAATCAGAAGGCAGGGGCCTTAAAACAGGAAGGGCACTGAAACAGCTTGCTGCAGCAAGGCCCAGTGTAGGATACACAATGATTATTTTGCATGGTGAATCATGCAAAAGGTAATCTGGAAAAGTCAGAGAACACAAATATGTAGCTGCAAATAACCACAACAGGCCGCCTTTAATGGAGTTTCTGTCTGAAATTAAATCTTCGTCAAATTAATCTAAGGTACAGCAGAATTACAGACAGGAAGTCATATCTGTGACAGCTTAAAAAAATAAAATCAAACCCGTCACGCCCTGAAATCATCCGAATCTTTCCGCTCTGTTAATCCGAAGAATGTCAAGCGTGCCGCTTTATGCGTCACACGTTTCACTTCGAAACCACTAAAGTTTCTGCTGAAATATTTACGCGGTTCAGCTGCGAGTGTCGAATAACTCGCTGCTTTAAGGGATTTATTTGCTCTCTGCTTCACGGTAAGCAGATAACAAGCATGCTGGTTTTCTAAATTCTCCAATAGAGTTAAAAAATTATAGAGCATAACCAGATCCTTGTGCAACAAAGTGCTGCAAAGGTTAAACAGTAAAACAAACACTGGTAACTGATCCTGACTCAGTGCTTTTTACACTGGCAGCTACACCAGAGCATTAAATCAGAATTTCACTATTCTGGGACTAATGTTGAAAGAAAACTAATTCCAGTACTTTAAGTGTGAATATAAACCCGTCTCTGTGTAAACTTCCTCTTCACTACGTCTTCAGCAGTCAGAGGGTGGCATTATTTCACCTGAAATGAAACAAACTCTAAATGTGGCCGATCCTTCAGCTCAAGCCCAGCACAGAATTACAAGCTCAGCGTCACTGCAGCCAGGCAAACACTCAGAACTCCAACCTGTCTTCCTTTGCTCGTGACCGTCCTGTAATAATTCCCGTCGTCCCAGCAGGCGCCTGTCCCGGCCAGCAGTCCGCAGGTCCACCGGCTCCAGCACCACATCACGGCTTTGCTGAGAGCCAGTCCAAAAACATGAGGATCCCGGAGGAGCGGAACCTCAGTGGAGCAAACTCCAGGGCTCCCACTCCCCTCTTCACAGATTGGTCGGACCCCGGGGGCCAACGCTTGCCTAATGCATGTTTACTTTACCAGCTGTGTCAACAGCACGAGGAACACTAGAAAAAAATTTACTTATGCCGGGAAAAAAGAAAGCGGGTTTCCAGAAAAGCTGCACATCCGTCCATGTAAGTCAAAGGTGGAGAGAAACCGCTTGGTAATGACCCCCACAACACGAAACAGCAAAACCGTGAGGCAGCGGCACTCACACTGTGGCTATTACCCCTCTTAGGAGAAAATGAAAGCAACATGACGCAATTAAATTAAAAGGAATTTCCTGTTTAACTGAAGGAGGGGGTTTACCTGCAGGTAGTTTACCTGCAGGTAAACTACCTGCTCGACAACATCATCTGCAGCTATCTGAGCGTTAGGCAATCTGTAAAAATGAATAAAAACAGACTTCAAGAAGCTCCTTAAGAAATTCAAACGCCTCCACCTGAAAACAAGTTACTGAACCTGTTTCTCTGACTCCTCGGGGCGCTTTCACACCTGCACTTTTGGTCATGTTGGTCCAGTGCAGGAGGCAGCTTCACAGATGAGTGCTGTTTGACGCAGTTTGAGCTTACACGCATTTCATGCTGCAGAAAAAGCGGCAGGTCTGCACATGCTTTTGTCAGAGGCTAGTCAAAGACATGATGAGACAAAAATCCAAAATAAAGCAGAAGGAGCCAGGGAACAAATCCAAAGGGCACGAACACACAACGATCCATGAACAGATTTCTCAACAGAGGACTACCTCCACCAGCTCTCTGGTAAAACAGACGTGACCTCAATGGGACTCCCTGGTTAAATAAAGCTAAAAAAAAGAAGGGAACACTGAGTCTTCAGAGTAGAACACAAAGGTAGTTAAATTTCTGGGAAATTAATCTGTCCAGTTAGGAAGCAGAAACCACTGTGGATGAATTTCGGCTGCTTTGGTGCCGAAGAGCGTAACAACAGGTGAACTGGAGAGGCAACAACAAGGCCCCCCCCCCCCAAAGAGGGAATGGTTTAGCAGGTGGTGGCCACAGACCATTGTTCTCTCCTTGTCCCTCCTGACTTGTTTTTGTTAGTGTTCTTATCACTGCTGGCATCATGAGATGGTACCTGGAGATCATTTAGGCTGCACAGGTAGTCCAGCTCCACCTCCAGAAGGACAATTTCACAGGTGCGGTCACAAGAAGGTCTGCTGTGTCCCACAGCACAGTATGAAGAGTGTGGAGGAGACACCAGGAGACATGAGGAGAGCTGGACAGGCTCGCAGAAGGGCATCAACCAAGCAGCAGACCTGGTATCTGCTCCTCTGTTCGAGGAGGAACAGGAGGAGCCCACAGAACGACCTCGAGCGGGTACTCATGTACGCGTTTCAGTCAGACTCCACGAGGGGAGCACGAGGTACCGGCGTCCTTCAGTGGGACCTGTGCTCATAAACCAGCACCCTGCAGCATTCAGCAGGAAACACCAGACCTGGCAGGTCCACCTCCCTGATCTCCTCACAGATGATGCTGCAGGCAGCGTCACGCTCAGCAGAGCGTCCCCAGACTCTTTCACCACGGTCACATGCGCTCAATGTGAACCTGCTCTCTGAAATACAACATTTTTTTCTTGCTAAGTAAATATTTTTCTTGTTTTTGTAAAGAATACATCTCATACATCACACGAATTAAACAGAAGGCCACATTTTTCTTTATGAAAGTGTAAAAAAACAATCGCAACATTTCCCCAAATCCTTCATCCCATTAGAGCCGTGTTTCCTAACTATTGAATTTCTGTTAGGAGCTTAACAGCAGATTATTTATGGTTTTGTTGTGCGATTGTTTTACACTGTTGGTCGGTACCATATAAGAACAAACGCTGCCTGGATTTGCTGCTCTTCTTTTCTACATATTTTTATGACAAACAGGTAGAAGCATCTTACATGGCAGCATTACAGGTTTTTATGGGATCACAGTCACACAGCTTTCATAGACTTAGGCCTGTCAGAGGGCACAGAGCTGCTTATGAGAACTACACAGCACAGTCACCGCACGGCTGATTAAACAAACACAAACAGTGTGTTCTCTGCACAGATGACTCACAATCGTTTCAGCCAAAACACTCATTTCCCAGGTTTAGTACATCTAAGCTTATAATGCAAAATCACAGATTAATAAGATC
Source organism: Australoheros facetus (assembly GCA_030220045.1). NCBI lineage: Eukaryota > Metazoa > Chordata > Actinopteri > Cichliformes > Cichlidae > Australoheros > Australoheros facetus. The sequence goes on from JASGAU010347101.1 coordinate 31,695, forward strand.
TAACTTTTCAAGAATTCAATGATAGGTTTTGTTTCCCCTTCAGAGCTTCGTCTCTTCTGCTGCAGCGAGAATAAAAAAAAGAGTCTCCCAGTAACAGACACGTACAAGAAGAAGCTTCTGAGAGCTCGCCGGTCTGAGCTGCTTCTAACAGCCTTTAGATTTATCCCCTGCTATTATTTCAGCCAGCAGAGCCATTCAGGTGCTCCTCTGAGCTCCTGGCATTTAAAAATGCTTTCTCACGCCAACTGCAGCCACCCGGAGATCACAGCTCTGCTCTGAGGCGTCCTGACAACCGTCACACAGACCGAGAGCAACATAAACCAGCCTCTGTTTCTTTATAAAAGTCTATTGTCAGAAAAATCATTTGGCTCTTTTTAACGACTGATCGAGTGTCATCTTTACATTCGGTTCCCTTCACTTTAAGACCTCGTTTGTTTTGATTTTTCTTCTGTGGCTCTGACGTGACGTATTGCTGTCAGCACGAGATGTTTCTTTTTACTGTTTAACCTGCACACATTAATGGCTGCAGCTTCTTCTCCTCTTTCTGACATCTGTCTCAATGCACAACAGATTTGGCAGTTGTGTGTGCAAAGATTCAGTGGTATGCAAAGTTCAGGTAAAGGAGCTTGAATAAAACTGCCCACCCAACTGCACATAAACTGACCTTGGAACAGCTTCTCTACAATGACAACTATACAAATCAGACTTGTGTTTTTAACCCTAAAGCTGCAGATTCAGGATCACACCTCCAGGGCTGCACTTCCTCTAGGGGCCACTAGAGGCAGGTTTGAAAAGCGAGTCAATCCCCACAGACTCCCATGTTAAAACGTCCAACTTTACAGCAGAAATAAACATGTTTACAAGCCGGTACAAAAAAAAAAAAAAAAACAGCCTTCAGGGCAACTGTGCCCGGAATGATTTGTATATAACTCACTCATTTGGATTTTGGTAGAGCAGACACAGGCAGCTGTAACTGATCACATCTTGTAGGCCTCGCTTCTGCTAATTCAAATCAATGAACTGGACCACTCAACTGTCTCTGCGGTGCTGGTGCCTTTTAGATCATTTTAATGGAACTAAATGACAAATATTACACAGGGCTTAAAATTTACTTTCCATAACTGAGAGAAATTCCCCCTTAAAAGTTTTACAGCCTCCTCCAGAGTAAACAGCCGCAGACGCTTCATGAGGTAAACGGTGATCTCACAGCCTGCACTCACTGGGCAAACGCCGGCCAGAGCGTTTGATGGGACTTGGGAGTAAAAATGCAAAATATTTAATTAACACATCATTTTTTTTATTCCTGATTTATTGCTAAGTGTTTATTATTAAAATATGACAAAATACAGAACTCTAATTAATTTAGTTTTTTGGTTTGGTACACTAACTGTGTTCAGGGTTTGGTTCACCAAACCGTGGCTACACGCCTAGTCTGCGCTCATATGCACCGATTCGTGTTCAAAGTAAAAAAATTTGAACTTTCAGAAAGCAAAACAAAGGTGGAGGCTGGAGGGGCTGGTGGTGCAGCAAATTATTTTGTTTTACAAACCAGATTTGCACATTATTTTTAAATCCATTATTAATTCAGAATACACTCCCTAACTGACCTTAAGTTGCAAACTTAGCGCTCCACCCTTTGGTCTAAATATGGCCCCTTCTAGCGTGATGTGTGATGATGTGATGGAAGTAAAGATCAACCCCTTTTTATGCCAAACGTTTGTCTTTCTTGTCAAAACCTGCACAATGCAACAAAGTCACTGACATTTTATTGTGGTGTGCCTGGAAACAGTTTTACCAGTAAAATCTGTGCCGTTTGTTTCCTTTAATGAGGCCAGGGTAGAAACCACTTTCCACTTCAAAGAAACCACAGCAGCAGATGGAGAAAGGACTTCTCCTGCTCTGTTGTGCCACTTTATTTTAGTCCAAACGTTTCCTGTGTATTCCAGCCTTTCCACGTCACCTCCACCTCCACATCCACCTGCGCACCTGCTTCCAATTTCCTCTTCGGGTCCTTTAGCAAACATACCCACACTTGAGTTCCCTGCCAAACCGTCAATTGTGCTATCTGAGCTGTAGATTTCCAGCCTTCTGTCTGGTCATGCTGCCTTGTTTTTGCTTCTTTTTCCCCTTTCTCTTTTTGGACCTTTGCCTGCCTGCGTGTGCCCCTCTGGACTTCCTGTTCAACGATCCACATCAGCGGCCGATGATCATTTCTGACGGCTTCACGGTCGCAGTGGGAGCCAAGAGCCAAGGACTAAAAGTGCACTGACTGCCTGGGGAAGAAAGTCTGCATACTGCTGTCCAGCAACCAAACACTCCACTAATCGTGCTCATTCTTTTCTGAAAACTGTCTAAATGTTGACTCTAAAATGCAACAGTCAGAAGCCTCAGAGCCTCAGCCCTGCTTAGTGAACATTATCAACACGTCTGCAGACATTTCCTTCAGTCGACCGACAGACTGACAGCTCACGACATCTGAGCGCTGTTAAACTTTTTTTCCTCCATCACTGGCTGTGAGCTACTGAGCAGATCGCTGCACATTCGTTTTCTGACCTGCTTCAGAAAACAAACGTTCCCAAAAAATAAAGCTGATCGCAGTGCGTCAAAGTTCAGTTTTTAACTCGAACATTAATAGGAAATAAGGAAAAAGCTGCTCGAAGAAAGTCTGCCAATAATACACTGTTTCCCTTTAAAACAGTCCTATACTGATGAAAATGATATAGTCTGGGCAATAATATAAAATACTGCTATATTCAGTGAACAGCTTTGCACTCTGGGTGTTGGATCAGTAAAAAAAAAGGCAGCAAGGCCCCACAAATACAGAAAGCTACTGTCGTTCTAGAGGTGGAAGAGCCATTCGATTAGGAACAACAGGCCAATAACGTGTTTTAACGGAGCGGTCAGATTAGATGTTACAGGAGTTTGGAGATGCTCTGGTCACCGTTGAACACAACAGCTGGTCCTGGGTCAGTTTCCCAGTGTTTCTGAGGTCTCAGTTTGTGTCCGAGTCTCCCCGTTTATCTTCTTCAGTTTTGAAAAAGCCTTTCAGATGAGCCGTGAAACGTCCCGACGAAACTCCAAGTCCAGCCGCCTTTGTTCGATCTCCAAAGACTCCCTGTTTGGTTATTTCACTTCCTGTTTTATTTTGGTGAGTTCATGTGATGCTTTGCTTTAAGTTTCGCTTCCTTGTCTCATCCTCTGTGATTCAGTTCAGCTATGTGTTTCCCCTCTGTCGGTTCTGTTTGGGCCTGTACCTGTTCTCCAGGTTCCAGTGTGTTTGTCTTTAGTTTATAATCTTCAGAGTCTCCCAGTGTCTTTAGTTTCATTTTGGGTTTAGTCTTTGCCTGCAGTCTAATAAAAGGCTCGCTTTAAGTTCAACCTCGTTTTGCCATGTATTGTATTCCATAATAAACTACAAAGTGGAAGCATTTAGGAACCACAGCACCTCAGTCATGAAGTGTCAGACCAGGTCAAGTTACAGAGCAGGATCACTGAGTGCTGAGGTGCGCTAAAAAAGTCCTGACTCAAAAACCGTGGAGCTCCAAACCTCCTGTGGCACTAACATCAGCACAAAAACTGTGTGCTGGGAGCTTCATGGGTTTGTGTGGCCACGCAGCTCCAGCAGGTGTACCGTGTAGGTGGCCCAGTCTTTTTGGGATTTTTTTTTTTTGGTCTGTTCATGTTTTTAAACCTTTGTCAGTACAGATGAATGATACGCTACTAGAGCGTTGCCCGTCCTCAACCTGAGCAGGGATCCAGTCAGTGGAAACACCTGTGTAGGTGTACAGAGCCTTAAACATGCAATTTTGAACCCCTTCAAACAAACAAACAAAGAGAAAGTCCATCACACGTCTACCACAACGTCAATCACAGAGGACAGGAGTGTCGGGTCTTCAAATATAGCAGTGCTGCTACCCGGTGTCCCTATTATACACGTCACTTTCAGTACAGGTGGATGGAAAACGCAACTGGTGCTTCAAACAGCCTCCACCTGAGGTCTAACCAGTCAAAACACCTGTATGGGCAATAGTTCATTTAGCATACCATGACATGCATGTGCTGGTGCATCAGGTGTGACTTTCTTAGCCCCTGAAACCATTTAATTAAATCCATCATAACATATTTGTTATACATTTCTAGTCTCCATGGCTAAGCCAACCTTGAAAATACAAAGTGATTTCATCAGTTTATTCTCTCTCATCGTTTACCTGCCAGAGTAAATCCTCAGCTTCTTTTTTGTAAATATGAGTGGTTTTTATGATCACATGTCTGCACTTCATTTCAACCGAGACACCGACATCCCGACAGCAGGGAGCGCAAGTGACTTTGTTTGACCCCAGAGAAGAATTCAGGCCACATGAAACACAATCCGGTGTTACGGCCGAGACACCGAGTGAGTGTTAGAGAGGGTGAGCCCATCAGCTGACGTCCCCCGCTCACACTGACAGCACAGCAGAGGATCACATCTAATTAAATATTATTGTTAGAGCACATTTCCTACAACAATATTACCTCAAAAAAAAAAAAAAAATGTGCTGAAAAACTGTTCAAGGTCAATCACAGACTGGAAACAGTCAAACTGATGCAGTTAAGTTCAAACTCAGTAGGGGGAGCGGTCTGCCAAACAAAGCTGCAGGAGACACCATCATCACTAACTTCAGTTAGTTTACACTTCAAATCTCCACACACCAACATTTAGCAAGAAAGCGCGCACACAAACACGGAATCATTCGTGGCCAAAAGTATGTGGACTACATCCAGTTTGTGATGTCTCCTCCATATTTTTTTAAGATTTTAATAGCGTGGCTGCAGTGGCATTCAAACACCACTCACCAACACAGGTGGTGTTCCAGTTAATCCCAGAGTTGTGGGATGAGGCTGTGGCAAAACCATTTCTTTGGTTCTTTGGTCCGCGGGCGTCGTATGAGGACAATGACATGTTAAAAGGGGCTGCTGGGATTGTAATACACAGGAGGAAAGCTTGAGCTTGTGGCACAAAGATGTGGATAAAGCTGGTGTGGCTTAGTCGGAGTAACCACAGACCTTTGACTATATTATAAGTTTTTGTTGGGCTGCCAGCTCACATTTTTCCACATTAGTCACACGACATGCATACCTGCATGTCTGAAAGTGCAGCTTCATTTTAGCCGAGAGTCTGTAAACTGAACTGCTCGTAACACAAGAACAGAATAATTAACAATCTCAGAGGAACAAGCAGAACTATTAAAATATATTACTGCACAAAAAAAAAAAACAAAAAAAAATACACCCTTCTGTTGAAGATAAAGCTCCTGCAGTCCTGAAGGGTAATATCAGGCTGTGTGTAATAAAACAGAATTCCCAGATCAACTATTTTAATCAGGATCTTCTTTCAGTCGCACACTTTATTAAGAGGAACACATTCACCACGTTCACCATGGGATTATTACAGACACGACCAAACATGTCAGGACTTCAAGGGGCGCGCCCTCCTCTGCAGGGAGATGGTTTCCTGGGTGTACGGGTTTGATAGCAGCTACACACACACACACACACACACACACACACACACACACACACACCTTCCAAGCATACTCTACAACAATGACAAAGCTAGGCAGTGACAAACAAAAAAAACATCCGTTCTCATTCAAACAGAATAACTCAGGTGAAGACAGAGCCTGAAACCGTGCTGTCAGACGGTGACAGCCGGCAGCAGAGCAAACACCTGAAGGCAGACTGACAGAAGAGGTGAAAAGGTAAAGAAACAAGCAGGTCAACAGTTTAAATATGTTACCTGCAAAACTGGGCTGTGCACAATATAAAGAACCTTCATTTAAACAAATATATGCCAAGGTTCACATATTACAACTGGGTAATACTTCCAACAAGCCCACCGGCCAGACGCCACCATTATACACAGCAGCGCTGACTGCTGAGAGAAAGGGCTTCATTTTAGAGACCTACCAAACCAGCGTTAGGGGTGGAGGAGGGGCAGCAGTGGACGGCATTCAAGGTTCGAATCCTGTTCAGATCTTTGTGTTTTTTTACACATTTTTTTCTTTTTTCCACTCACTAATTAATTTCCCTTTAAACTGCTTTTCACTCAGTCAGGTTTAAGCACTAAAACTTTTCCCGGTTTTAGGAAAGGCTTTGGAAAATATGCATCTTCACACCAGTTGTGTTGACGTATGACAAGCAGGACGGTACAGCTCCTTCTCACTAATGCCAAACGGGACCTTCTGCATGACTGAGACAGACCGGCAGCTTTGCCAAAACTGCAGTAACACACTCAACTTCTCTGGGCACAACACGGAAAAAAGGAAAACCCAAGAACACTGAGTTTTATCCCTGCACATCCACTTCACACACACACACACACAGACACACACACAGCAATCACTTACAGCAATACAAGTGCACAATTCAAAACATGTATACAGCTTAAGAAATGCTATACCACACACACACACAGCTCTCTGCAGTGTGGTGGCGTGGTATTGGAGCTCACCAGGTCATCCAGGATGGTAACGGGGAAATCGAACATGCACATCTTGACCGGCTGAGCGAGCGCTCTGTGCAGGCTGAACAGGGACTTGGCTTCCATGCTGTGCCCTGAACGCACCGTGCAGCCACCGCTCGACTGCCCACAACAAAAACACAAATCAAACCCAAAAAAAGAAAAATGAAAAAGGAGGAACTCCCCAGTCTGGCTGCTCGCTTTGCAGCCCAATCACAGAGGACTGCAAAGAAATCCACCTCAGAGAAATCCCTCTACCTCCGTTTCCCAAACACCAGCAACCCTACGCTCCCCCCCGTTTCCCTCCCTTCCTCTTCCTCTTCTCGCCTTTCCTCCCCTGCTCCTCCTCCTCACCAGGGAACGTCTTAACTGTCAGCAGCTCCCTCCTGTCTTTCCGTCCTCTGGGGGTATTGCCCAACAGCACTCAGCTGTTGTGCCACGACCGCAGCGCTTTCACATGCAGACAGAGGCGCTCAGACTCGCCTCCGAACCGCATACGTGCATCTGCCAGGAAAAAATAAAACCTCGCCAAATGAAATGAAATGCAGCAGGTACACAGAGGGTCCTCCGAGCTGCCGTCCGACTCTTCTGCTTCATTATGCTGCAGCGATTTAATCAGGAGAGAAGGACCGGCTCTGGTTTGCTCCTGGAGTGCCAGACGGTCTGTGTGAGCCCATTAAAGATGAAGCAGGGTGACTGCTTCAGAGGCTGATGTATGAATCAGACTTTCTTCTCATTAATGTTGCCGGTAAATGTGAAGGCACACATTCAGCAGAGTTAGCAAACCTCATCCCAAAAGTTATTTGTCTTTTATGGGTTTGATGAGAGCGAAGTCCTGTCTGTCTCTCACGCTTTGTTTTTGGTGTTGAGCATTATTAAATGTTTGATGGTCTCTCTGCCGTTCGGCACTCAAAGCTGTGATCCTGCACTGCACGCGGGGCAGCACTGTGACTTCTGCAGAAATCACCGATGATGAAATTTTGCATTTTTTGTCTTTTATTGCCACACGTTTATATTAAAAGGTACAGCGAGCAATTTTTTGAGCTTATTTAATAGAAAAAAAAGAATGTTGTACTCATAAATATATATTGATTGGTGTGTAATTACATCTTCCAACAAATTGATGCATAAACTCAGAATTACTCCATTAAAAATATACAGAACAGGCGCCAGTTTGTGGAAGCCGCCATGTTTCCTTCTCAAATACAGTGGCTCAGATGGACGTCACTGTTCCACCTAACTGTGTTCTATGGATCTGGCTCGAGACTGGCCACATACACAGTGCACCTCATAAGTTTTTCTGATCTACAGATCACAAAGAGCTCTTTCAAATTATATAGGAACATTTAACATTTGCACATGTATATTTTCATTATCTCTCCCCTATCCACCTCCGCACTCTCTCCTCCCTCATCCTCTTCCTCCTCACCAGAAGCCTCATCTTCTGGACTGAAGTCAGGGCTCTGACACCAAAAAGATGCATAAACATGCACATTTATTCATGCAGCAAATAGACGTGAACCCCGACATATTCGGACAGAGGCACTCAGACTGGCCACTGAACCGCGTACATGCAAACAGCGGACTGCCAGCCTACACGCACTACAGCTGAACGGCGGCCAGAGCTGCTCGTCCTACAGCGGCCGCCGTAGCCAGGATAATGCTCTTGAATTGGGAGGCGTAATAAAACAGAATTCAGTGGACTGCAATCTGTAATCTGACATCTACCTTTACTTCAACCTATAAAATAACCTGAGTGCCTTAAGCCTGCAGAGTGACTCCTCTAGTTGCATAAAGAGGAGTCATCTCCCAATCTCCAACTTTACAGCAGAAACAAACATGTTTACCTGGTACAAGAACTGCTTTTGGCCTCTATGGAGAGTTTCCCCATTTCTAACAACATAGGGTGATACTGGAGTCAGGGGCGTGGCCACTTTGACAGCCGCAGGCCTCATGTCACTGAACTGGACCTCTCAACCACTTCTGTGGTGTTTGTGCTTTTCGGAGCATCTTAAGGTCTGTCTGTGTGTACCGTGCAAGAAGTGAACTTTGATTAGTTTGCATTAATTAGCAGGTATGTGCATCTTTCTACTTATGCTAGCATTAGCTGATAATTGAGCTCTCCACCCTCTCCAAATATGGTCGCTTCCAGCACAGCAGAGGCAAAAATGCTAACACTGAGTCCTGAAACCAGCGCGCGATGCCACGGTGGCTACACTCATCTTTTACAGTCATGCCAACTCACTTGACCATAGTTAGTAGATAAGCCAACCTTAACTGAACTGAACAGATAAGCCCCATTTGATGTCATCTGATATTTGCTATGCTGGTTTTACTATATTTAGTAAGTCATTCTTTTTTATTTTTACTTAAATGTGTGCTTTATTTTTCAGTCCTACATGGGAGAGTTACGTGGTCCCAATATGGTGGCATATAAATAAGGAAAAAGCCAAATACAACATGTCGTTACGGGCATCACCCCCAATCTGAGTTTTTTTTACTCCACAAAGGAGCCACTGAAGCATCAAAGCAGTAAGTGCTGAAGCTTTGAAGCCGAATTACTAAGCAGCAGCATGAAAATGAAAATGTCACTGATTATCACTTTAAAGCGGAGGCGTCAGACGACAGTCTGTGACTCTGTCGTCTGACAGCGGAGGAGGCACATGCTCCGATTACCTGCTCATTTATTGATCCACGAGGTAATTACAAGGTCGTTATTGACGCTGTGGTTTACAAACAAATAAAAAGAAGTAAGAGTAATGTATTCAGAACAGCCCAGCCCGGTGCAGGCTGGGATAAAACAAACCTTTGCAGGACATATTCTCAGAGCGTCTCTCGTGTTTTTATGTGCTGTGTGTAGGTGTGGGTTTCCCCACAGCAGCAGGATTGATTCAGAGCCCATCGGGAACCACCTTGCCTCCAGCTGGACTCCATATTGACATTTTGATATAATATCTTTGTCATGTTTGCAGCCTGAACCTCAAGGCTTTCATGTGCTTCTGCAAAGTCTCAAAAATACTTCTTGTCAAAGTCGTCGTATGTAGGTCACACGGCTGTTACCCTAAATGGCTGAAATGCTGATGGAAAGGAAGCGAGTCTGCTTTGACCTGAAAAAACAGCCTCAGAGCTGTGAAAACTTTTTTTTTTTTTTTTTTTTAATCTCACTTATCAAATAATCAAACAAGTCCAACTGTCTGTTTCCACTTCAGTGCTTTCACCACTTTTTTGCTTCATCATCAGGTCTACTTCAGTGAACTTGGTTTGTTTCAGAGGATGACATCGTGCTGGTAGTTACGGGAAGCACATTTTAGAGCCAGAGCAGTCAGGATTTAGATCAAGTCACCAGCAACAACAGCAGCATAAAGAAGCACTGAATAATCAATACTGTGGTGCATGCTTCATAGGCCTATCAAAACCATGGGATTCAGCAGATTATGGTGTTCTGGTCTGCTTAGCTGGCTTAGATCAGCACATTAAATGGTTTTATGATTATCTTTCTGGTGGGAGTCGGACAGCAGTCTCCAAAGGTTTCAGATCCCTGCCATTTGTAAAAATGTTCCACAAGGATCTAACCGTGAGCCTCTTTTATTCACCCTGCAGGCCAATAAAAGCCTGCAGCTCTCGAGCTACACGCAGCAGTTTCACCCATCTCGCTCTCACTGTGATTTTTTTTCCAATATAATACACAAATTAGGAGATGGACAACCAAACTCGACACACGGGTACTTGCTAGGCCCCTGAAGGTTCTTATCTACATCAGATATTATGATGTAATCATGTTTCCTAGCAACCACCTCCAACAGGCTACACTGACCCATTTTTTTGGTATTTATGCACCTCGAACGCCTTTATAAAAGCATTATATCATTTAAATTTGCAAAAATAACATCTCATTTATATCCACAAAACTTAAATATTATAACACCATCACGTTACCTGGCAACCACCTAACAATGGGCTAAAATGACTTTTATACAGTAGAGCAGGACCAGGACCTACCCGAGCCTCGCTGTAGACACACAAAAATGGGCAATTTTTTTTTTCAGTTCATATTATTTATCTTCTATTTATATACAGAAGATCTACAAGCCCTATTTTTTAACTTTAATATTTTTTTATTAATTGTATCAGTTTGCCAACAGCACAAACAGGCCAAACAATGCTGTAGCATGAGCATATACTATGCAATTAAACTCAGTTTTAATCATAGAGCGCCAAACCACAACAACAGTCGCCTCAAGGTGCTTTATACTGTAAGGTAAAGACCCTACAGTAATACAGAGAAAACCCAACAGTCAAAACTGTTGGGTGAGCAGCACTTGGCGACAGTGGGAAGGAAAAACTCCCTTTGAACAGGAAGAAACCTCCGTGTTCTGATTTGTTGGCAATAAAACAAGTTAAAACAGTAAACTATTTTCATTATTTTAGTTCTATGATCTCATAATCATGACATCATTGCAAAGAAAAAGCACATAATCCAAATAATCATAACTAGCCCATTGCAAGGAGGTAGTCACTCGTAATTAAATCATTTACACGATCAGTAATGTTCACAGGCTAATTTAACAGGCTGTGTCATCTTTATTATAAGGATCAAACGTATTTTGCAGCTCCATACAGATTTATTGGTAACGGCGCTTGATCGTAAAAGGCTGCCAAACCTTTACCCTACATACAGTCAGTATTATCTCTGCCACCCAAAACTGCTGAGTACTTTTTATGCAGATGACACTATTTTATATGCTACTGGCACTTCCCCTAATCTGGACACTGCAAATCTGCTTTTGACACATTTCAGAAAAGCTGTAATCAGACTTTGATAAGACTGAGTGCACGCTAAAATTACCCAGCCTATGGTCTACATTCAAGCCCTTTGTGGTCATAAAGCTGAACC